>VDFB02391761.1:0-46032 GCA_007258455.2 Sequoia sempervirens | reverse complement strand
TGTGTGCTTGCTTGAGTGAACCATAAAGAGATGAATTACCTTTATATGCCTCTTTAAAGTACCATAAGGCAACATGCTAGTTGCAACCCTTGTGGGAGACACATTTTACTTCATATGTTTAAATCAGATGAGACAAACAATAACAATGATTTCACCTATACCTACACAAGAAATAAACATATTAGATAAAAACAGAGCATATGATGCATGTTTATGTTAATCCCTTTGTTTTCCTTGACATATGTGGTATGCAAGTTGTTTTAATGCAGATGAAGGTCAAGATATATGTTTACAAATGTTTGTAGATATACTAATTGGTGATTCTTCATTGCTCTAACCAAACCTCATCTCACTCATGCAGGAATCTTAGGAGCAACAACTAGATACTAGACAAACGTGAAGGACTAAATCTGATGCAAGAGAGACAACTAGGATTCATCATTTAGGCAATGATGGGTCCCCTATCTTTATATGTGCATTTTCTTTTCTATCTGCAAATGTATATTTTTTCTTTTATTTGCATTAAAACAGTCAGTTCCATGGCTTGTGTGGAATGCCATACATCTATGTTATCAATGAAGATTACAATTATGAAAATATTGTGCATTTTCTCCTATGTTATATGCATATGCATAATACAATGTAGTAATGTAATCTTCTAATTTTATTTTTATGCAGATGAATGTGACATAGTAGAAATAAAATCTACCTTCTTTTCACTAGTAAAACATAATAGGTCTACCTTTTTGAGCTAGTAGCTAAAATAGGTAACATTTTTGGCGACATCTGCTATATGTTTTCCTACTAAACATCCTGACCAGTTGCTTGAGGCTTATCCATTGGGCACTGAGTCACCTAAAAGTTGACACAAATTGATAACAATTTTCAAAACAATACTATAACTCAATAGATAAGTGCAAAATACCCTGGAAACTTATTTGAACACCAAAACATCAGAAGGAAAACTACTTTACTATGTTGAACAACACTTAGGGGAATTGAAAACTTGCATATAAACTATGGTGCAACAACACTTATTGAAAACAAAGCTCCTAATCTAGCATGTACAGTGCAGATCAAACCTCAAAACACCATTTGAGGTGTATCCCATTCATTGGGATAGGCATAATTTATCCATCCATCTTTGATAATTGGAATGCATTATGCTCGTTGAATTCTGAAATAACAAATGAGCCACTCCAAAAGTTATCAAACTTAGTGTGCTTCCCTAGCCTGCTTTTCAATTCATCCCATTTGAGTACAATATCACCTTCTTTGAATACTTTGGGAGTTACTTTCTTATTAAAGAATCTCTTTTTTTGGAGTTGATGATACTCCAAAGACTTCATTGATTTATCTCTTGTATCCTTTAGCTTAATGAGTTGAGCATACCTAACTGCCATTGGGTCCATTTCCTCAAACATCTCTAGTTGATGCATAATATCAAAAGTTGGCATCTCTATAGAAAAAGGCAATCTTTCCTCCTTACCATAAACAAGCACATATGGGGAGTTCCCAATAGACCTTTTGGGAGTTATTATATCTACCCACAGGGTAGATTTTAACTTGGTGTTCCATGTTCTCTGATTATCCTTCATGAATCTTTTGATGATTCTTATTAGGTTCTTGTTTATTGATTTTTCCAAACTATTACCCAATGGGTAATAATTTGATGATGTATTTAAATGAATGCCATTCCTGATAGCCCTATCACTTACTCTAAGTCAAACAAATGCTAAAGCATTATCTGAAATAATTGATTCAATTACTCCAAACTTGGTTACTAAATCATCATATCGTTTAAAACAACACTTCCATTGGCTTCCTTCAAAGCCACTGCTTCATTTTGTCTTGTAAAATAATTAGTTGTTGTAAGTACCCACCTATGTCCTGCACTAGAAGGTGGGTTGATGGAACCTATGAAATCAATGCCCCATCTCATGAAGGGTTGTCTCCACCTAAATTGACTATAAGGGAAAAGTTGGCAGCCTCTCTTTTCCTACAAAAAAGGCACATTTTACACATTTTCTTTCCCAAGCATGGGAATCCTTAAACAAGCATGGCCAATAATAGCCAACATTCATTATATTCCATGTAGTAGTTCTTGGGGAAAAATGACCCCCAACAGTTCCATCATGGAACTCATGAAGCACTTTATCCACCTGATCATGATTAATACACCTTAACAACACACCATTAAGGTCTTCTCTAAAAATAACATTATCAACCAACATGTAGGGGATGGACTACAATCTGAAATATCTCCCTTTGGCCTTATCTAAACCTAGTGGAAACTCACCAGTTTGCAAGAAATGAGTCATATCATGTACCCAACTTGCACCCAATGTAGGTGCAACATTCTGAGGCTCATCATTAGTGACCAAAACAATCTTTGTTTCTGTCTTTTCCTCATTTTCAGACCTTGTAGCTAGCTATTCACATAGCCCTTTACCCCTTACAAGCTTGGTCACCTTTATGTCTATATCATACTCCATAACCTTCATAATCTAGCCAACCCTCTTTTCATTTAGGTCCCTACTTAATGGAAACTCCTTCACACTAGGGTGAGCAACCATTAGATGTATCTTATTGCTAGAAATCAAAGGCTTAAAATTTTTCAGACTTCTAATAACAAGTACATGCTTCTCCACAAAAGCATATCTCTATTCATAATCCTCTAAACCTTGACTGAAAAAGGAAATGGGTTGTTCTAAACCATCATTATTTTGTTGTACCAACATTACAAAAATGGTATCTATGCTACCAAAAACATACAAAATAAAGTCCTTTGAAAATTTTCGATTTACCAAAGCAGGAGTTGTTGATAAGGCCTCCTTGATAGCTTCAAAATTGTGCTTGGCCTCTCTGGTCCAGCTAAAGTCTACATTTTTCTTCAACATAGGAGTTAGTGGTTTCAAAAGATTTGCAACATTTGGAATAAACCTTCTCAAAAAAATTATTCTTCCAAGAAAACTTTGCAACCCCTTTTTGAGATTGGATAAAGGAAGCTCTAAGATAGCTTTCATTATTTAAGGATCAATGGTGATCCCCTATTTTGACACTATGTGTCCTAAAAGCTTGCCTTCATGAACAACAAAAATGTACTTTTTCGGGTTAAGGGATATACCAAACTCCCTGCACCTCTCAAACACTTGTCTTAGATGAGAAAAATGCTCATTTGCACTTTTAGAAAAAAATGTTATGTCATCAAGATATGTAAGCACCAATTTATGAATTGGCTCCTGAAATTCC
The DNA here is from genome assembly GCA_007258455.2 of Sequoia sempervirens. Classification (NCBI taxonomy): domain Eukaryota; kingdom Viridiplantae; phylum Streptophyta; class Pinopsida; order Cupressales; family Cupressaceae; genus Sequoia; species Sequoia sempervirens. The sequence continues at coordinate 42,780 of VDFB02391761.1, read as the reverse complement.
ATGTTCATGGCCCTTTGAAAGGTGGCACCAAAATTAGATAAACCAAATGGAATTCTTTTATAGTCCATAGTGCCCCACTTTGTGGTAACACCAGTCTTTTATTGGTCCTCTTTGACCAATACCTGGTTATAACCAAAATAACCATCAAGCAAGGAAAATCTCTTTGAACCAACAACTACTTGAAGGATCTACTCCATAGAGGGCAACATATAATGATCTTTCAATGAGGCTCTATTAAGGTCTCTAAAGTCTACAGAGCCTAATTTTTTATGTTTTCCTTTCTAACTGGTACAAGGTTAGTGACCCACGAGGTATGCTTGATTGGGAAAATAATGTCTCCCTCAATCAGCTTGGTTAATTCCTTTATCATAAGGGGCACAAGTTTTGGATTTAAAGGATTTTTTTTTTCCTAACAGGCTTTGCATTTGGCTCTAATTCTATGGTATGTTCAGCAATCTAGCGATCAAATCCCTTTATATCTAAGTATTCCCATGCAAAAGCATCTTGAAATTCTTGACAAAGAGCAACAAAAGCTTGCCTATCTACATGTAATTTTTTTTTCCAATTTTAAGAAGCTTACCTTTAAATATCTCAAGCTCTTCTTAATGTTCCTCCTTGACCTGTATGTTGGTTCTCTCTTTTTAAGTTGATCACCAATGTTGAAGATAGATTCTAAGGTGACTAAACCCCTGGGCATCTTGTTAGTTCTCAACTAAATAATTTGACCATCATATTGTTGCTTGAGCTTCACTTGATTTACCACTAAAAAATCATATTATTCAAGCAAAAAGCTCAAAACTTTCTCATCACTCTTAGAATAGAAGGCCTTACAACTACCTTAACATATTTTTGTACTTTTCCTTTTTTAATATCATCACGTATATCAAATTGAGCACCTATTGCAACTAACCTATCTGCATGCTTATTTTGATTATATTCCTAGGGATTGAAATCAGATTAAAAGCATCAATTCCTCTATCATATCCCACACCCTATGCTTGTAATACTTAAGCACATCATTTTTAGTCACATTAAATCCTCTTAACTGATTGACTATCAATTCACCATCTCCAAATACTTGAAGGCATCCTATATTTCTTTTCCTTGCCCATTCTTAGCCCTGAATTAGACCTCCATATTTAGTAGTATTATTAGAACAAGAGAAGAAAATCTCAAAGAAAAATAGTACTTGTCACCTTGTGGGGACACAAGCATCACACCCCCACCAAATCCATTCCTGCTTCTAGATCCATCAAAGTACATCTTCCACACCTCATCTTTCTGTCCTAGATGTTGTTCTACCTTCTTTTCAAGATTTGGCATCATTATTTCAAGTTCATGCAACACATATACTCCCAAACCAACCTCTTTAATATTATCACTTGGATTATCTTCAACATTTTTTGTTTCCCACTCATTTAAGAGTATATCTGGTACACTTTTAGCTTGCAATTCTTGAGCAACAAGAAGCTCACTATCCTCAAGAACAACATAGTTTGCATTAACAACACTTGGTATATAAGGTTCAATGTGATATTTGGAAAGTGACTCATATTTTATAGTCACTTTTTTCCCATATCTAGTCCTAAATAGCATGTGGGACCAATCTGAGGACAAATAACCCCCTATCTTGGCAATAAAATCTCTTGACAAGCATAATGCAAAATAAGCTAGCAAGTCAATGAAAAATATGTCTTTGGGAATGGAAAATTTTGGACAAGCCTGAAGTGTAAGGCTTAAGTCGTTAATGACACCTATAGTATTAACATATGACCCATCTAATTGGACCACTCCTTTTTGAAGGGGTTAAAATTTCAGTTCCAACTTGTCAACAATCTATTTGGGCATAACAAAATTGCTTTCCCCACTATCCACCATGCAATTATGGACCAACTTATCCCCTACTATCAAAGACACATAAAATGGAGTGGGTTTGGCATCTTTACCTGATTTTTTATTGTTGTCTTGAGGTGTATTTGTAAAAATAGCTTTAACCTGACCTATTGGTGTATCATTTGAAAGATTCACATTAGATAAAGCAGACTATAATAAGTCTTTTTTGCCTGGGATGGATAAAGAATCTCACATAGACATTGATACATTCATTTTCTTTATACTTTCAATAATATTGTAAGGTGCAATAGTATTTACCTTATGTTGAGTCCTTACAACAACAGGATCAACTTGCAAATGAGTCGATTGAGGGTGACTCATAGTATATTCTTTGGAAGCACCTTGTGAATTTATTTGTAATATGTTTGGCACTTGAGATGTAGATGGACCAGCAACTTATTTTACTTTGTTTGTTGACTGTTCAATCTCAAAATCCCTCTTTTTGGATCTTGTATTAGCTGCAACTAGAGAATCATCTCCATTCATACCACAAAATTCCTCTCCTTGCCAATTCAAGAGAGTTGTATCATCTAGAAGATGATTCTATTATTGTGTTTCCTCATTGGGTATACTCTACACATTTGAGACATTTTTCACCATCAAATCTTGATTAATGACCCCATTCAGACATGTAGCTTGATTGTGGGGCCGATTGCACAGAAAGCACCACTCATAGTCTTTTAGAAGGTTATTTTGTATAGGAACAAAATCCCTAGCTACACTAACTGGAGCAGGATTATATGGTTGAAAATGCCTTGGGTTCACATTCTATCTTGCACCCTAATAGTTACCTTGATATTGTTGTCTATTTGCTTGGTATGGCTGACTTGGCCCTTGGTTCTGAGGCTAATAAGGCTATCTATTCTGAAACTTCTACTTCTTAATGCTTACTAGCTCATTACCAAAAGTCTGCAATATGTTCTCAATCTTTTGCTGACTATTTTTAATCTCTTGCAACTCTTGAGATGGACCTAGGAGAGTCATTTCCTGGCTAACAACTAGTAATGCTAGAACAATAGGTAAAGGAGCAAAGGGTGTTATTTGTAGAGGCATTAAAGACTGGATTTCTGGTAAAATTGGCATTGGGGGCCTAGGTGCTATCTTACCAGCTTGGATTATACTATTTTCTTCTCTAATTGCTATTTCATAAGCATTTAGTAGAGAGACATCCCCCATAGATTGTATCATGACAAAAATGTCACTATTTAGAGCCCTCAAATAATACAGAAAAGAGTATTTCAGGGAAGGTCTTACCATGTCAAGAATTATGTACCATGTCTTCTGAAAATCATAGGTGAAATTCATCATCTACTCCTAGGGAGCTCTCTTGATTGTTGTCAGTTGTTCAACTAGTGACAAATGATTAGACTTATCTTGAAACTATTTGTGCAACTTGTCTTTGAATTTTTCCCATGTTGCAATAGAACCAACCCCCAAGCCTTTGAACCATTGTAGATCCTTTCCTTTAAATGAAGTAGCAAGCAGTCTTACTACAAAATTTTACTGAATAATGTGGTAGAATCCACATAATGAAGCTACGCCTCTAATGTGTTCAATGGGAGTAGTTAGATCCTCCCTGTGAGAAAAGGTAAACTTTTCAAAGCATCCATAGGTATATCATCATGCTCCAAAAGATTCAAAGGACTACCCACATTAAATGGAACAAAAGGTTGATTCCTAGCCATTTGTGCAACTAGAGGTGTGACCTAGACAAGAACAACAAGTACAAAAATTAAAGGTACAACAGGGCTTGACGCTACTGCTATTTTAAATCTAGACGGTGTTGACTGAAGTCTTTTTGTTGAAATAGGAGTTCATTTTATAGTTCTTCCACTCCTCCTAGGTGGTGACAATTTTAAGTACTCAAAATGAATAGTGCTACTTCTTGCTTGTACTCTTTTCATGTGCTATTTTGCACTAGCTTTTGCTAACCACCAAACTCAGAGTTACTAGATATGCAAACTTAACCTCTTAAAGGCCAGAAAAATATTGGCTGCTTATCAAAACTAGCAATTAACATATATTGCTATTATTTTCTTGATTTGACAGTCCCACTGGGTGTGCCAAAACTATTATCTATTGGATTTGCACCTTGCTAAATTTGAAATTCAACAGTCCAATGAAAGCATGGGAATGATCCCAAGGTGTGGGTACCTCAATGAGACCAAACCTCCAGAGAAGGTTGACTTCCTAGCTGGTTATCACCTAAATTACTTCACTATTCTACTGATTGACAAGGAAAAGGGAAGAGAAATATGTATAAGAGAAAATGTGACAAATGACTAAGAGGTGATACACCAAACCGAACTTGGTGATGCGTGAGCATCCAGTGGTGTAGGGCAATCTTGCATCACCCAAAAAATAGTGAAATTTCAAGTTCTGCGGGTTTTAGATGTTTTTTACATTTTTGGATACCCTTTTCGCCATAATGAAATTCCAATTTCATCGCTTTTATTTTCTATTCCCTGGAAAGATATTGTAGTTTTAGTTTCCCAGATTTGCACCTAAAAATCTTCTCGAGTTAGATTTTAGGCACTTAGAGTTCCCTGGACACTGAAACTTGCTAAAATCGGCGTGATGATTTTTAGGCGCGGTTGACTTCGAGACCTTTCCAATGGTTCAAACGGTTCGCGAATCAGTCCCGGATCAAAAGTTATGACCCCGGGAAGTTGGCGACTTTCTAGAAGATACAATTGCAAATGCTCTTTTGAAATTTGAACTCATGTTGTAAATTTTCAGCGCCAAACTGCCTAAACTCAAAATTGAATGTTGTTTTGGCTCCAGACTAAAGAGGAGCTCTATTTATGGGCGAGTTTCTAAATTTTGGGTAACTTTTTGGGGACAAGCTCGCATATTGTGAAAGGGTGATTCTGTAGCTTTCTATAACTTGCATATGTTGTAGAACTTGGGGATTTGAGATCCTCTACATGTAAGAAGCTCCATTTTCTGAATAATAAAATTATTCTCTTGTTTGTGGGTTATTTTCTAAGTCTCTCTCATCACTTGGACATAAACTTAGATAATCAACACTTTCTTAAAATGACTAAAAATCAACTTGCACAACTTGGACATAAACTCATATAATCAACACTTGCTTAAAATAATTTGAATTCACACAATGAAGCAAGGAAAGAGAAGGAAAAACTCCAAAATCATTGATATTCAAGGTCTCCTCTATTATTCATGTCCAAAATGTGAGCTACAGAAATATGCCAAAATTTGACAAAGGACTGAAAAAGCCACTAAGTCCAAAAACTGCATAAAGAAGAACTGAGTATATTGAGTCAAATGAATGACTATACCATCAACTCCCAAGTAGTTGCACCAAAATAGGAACCATAAATTGCCTTGGGTCGGATGCCCCCAAAAAACCTAAAATCTAGCAACTAGATTCCCTCTGAATGAGCTCCCATGTGTGAAAAAAACTAAGTTTAACCATACCAAACATCTAGGCATGTAAAATCACCCCCTATATTCTCTCATAACCTCCAACAAAGTGAATAAAAGCCCCTAAATGCTCTCCATATGTTTGAAAACTTCCTCTAACTCCCCCTAGATGCTTTCAAAAGCATAAAGACTCAACTATATCCATATCTTCTTTTACCATGTGTTGAAAGCTCAATACACTTCACCTTGCATTTAAAATAACATTTATAGTTAAGTGATTTATAAACTACACTTAATTAAAAAAAATTACATTTAAAATTAATGCAAAATAAGAGGAAGCGCTCGACCCATATGGGAGATTACAATGCAAAGAAAGTCAAAGACTTCAAAATACATGGCATGGTGCAAAAAAAAAACATAGGACTCAAGGTATTACGAGCAAATTAATCATCATGTATATTTTAAAAAAAAATATGACAAAAAAGCCATTGAGCTATTGACATAATAGGGTTACGAAAACCCTAACAACAAAGATAGGCAAAATGAAAATCATTCATTTCATTTTGCTATCGATGATTCTGGAGGAAGTCATTGACACGATAGGGTTTCTACAGAGCTTCACACATGAAGGTGATTCATGGAAAATTTTTGAGGCTTTATTGGAACTTTTCCATTATTTTCTTGTCATATTCTCATAGAATCACTAGTGAGTTATTTCAAAGAAAAATAGAATGGAAATATCCATTTTTCTGAAAATATCCATTGGGCTCTATAATGAATGGTTCATAAGGCACAACACTTGCTGAAGGTTTTGCAAATGGGGTTGCAAGCTAAGTGGGCTTAACCTTGGGGAAAACTCTGTGGTTAAGCATGCTTGAGCTGGAGTAGTACTAGGATGGGTGACCTCCCGAGACGACCCAGTGCTTCACCTCTATGAGCATCACCTAGATGTAATGAGTGCTAAGTGGACCATTCATTATCATGAGAGATGGGTTCTTGTGAACCACTACTCATGAAACATGGGTCAATGAGTTTGACTTGAAAACTACACAGTTCAATCCTGATAGCAATATCATAATTTGACACGTTGTGGAAAATGCCTCCTACTTATCAATTGATGAGCTAAAGGGGCTCTATAATGAATGGTTCATAAGGCACAACACTTGCTGAAGGTTTTGCAAATGGGGTTGCAAGCTAAGTGGGCTTAACCTTGGGGAAAACTCTGTGGTTAAGTGCGCTTAGCTAGAGTAGTACCGGGATGGGTGACCTCCCGGGACGACCCAGTGCTTCACCTCTGTGAGCATCACCTAGATGCAATGAGTGCTAAGTGGACCATTCATTATCATGAGAGATGGGTTCTTGTGAACCACTACTCATGAAACATGGGTTAATGAGTTTGACTCAAAAACTACACGGTTCAATCCTGATAGCAATATCATAATCCATTTTTCTATTAATCTAGGTCTTTAGACTGCGACCATATTTAGTTTTCCTTACTCATTTCATATGCTTATTTTTTTGTTGTTTGTTTCTTTCTACTTGGCCGCCATGGAGACTACGATCTTGAGCTTTGGAAAGCATTTCACACATAAATTCTGGAGAAAAAAAACAAACAATAGTTGGGTAAGCTTTGACCCCTATAGTTTTTCAAAAAATTTAAAAGCATTTCATACAAAAAATTATAACTTATGGTTGTGGCCATATACCTCTTTTGTAGTAATTTTGCATACATTTTTGTTTTCATGCACATTTTTTGTTTCTCTTCACAAAATACAAAATGCTTTTATTCTTTGGCTGCGGCCACATACTACAGGAACTAAAAGATTTCTCCATTTCATTTTTTGAGTTAAAGACCCTCTAAGGGTCGTGGCCATACACTTTGTTGTAGGTTTTGAAGCAACTCCATGGCTGAACTTAATACATAAAGTTGGAAGTTTTATTTCCTTTGTAACTTGCCTTGAATCTAAATGTTGGATTATCTCTTTTTCTTATCTCAAAGGTTCATGGGTTTCTTAACAAAACCTTGAGACGAGGCTTGGAATATTTTTGTATTTTGTTTCATGAATGTAAATCCCTTTCATGTTTCTATGAAACTTGAAGGCTTGCTTGCAAAAAATTTGTATTTTACTTGTTCTCCATAGGTAACTAAAACCTTCTCCTGAGTTGACTTCTCATTTCTTGTACAAGAGAAAGGTTATTCTCTTCAGGGTTTTTCAAAACCCTTGCCCTCACTCACTATTTTAAGCCATAATCTGGCTTTAGGACTTGCAGGTAAAATGTATTCTATATTCTTATATTGTTTGTTTCAAACCCTAACTTGAAAAGGGTTCCATGCTTGTGGGAGAAAAAGAGTCTATTATCTGTAAAACCCTCAAGGGTTCTATTGAAATCCTTCCTTTGGATGATATCTCCATTTTGTATGGATTGGCCTTTGTAGGCATTTTTGCATTCTCCTTTGGTGGTCAATTCTCATTTTGTTATGGGTTTCACATATGTATTTATTGAAGGTTCTTCTCTTTTAAAGATATTATGCTACTCCACTTTCAGGAATAGAATGAGCATGTTGCTACAAGCTTCCCTTTATCACTGAAAGGAAGATCTATGCCCCTTTTACTAACACTTCACCTTCTAAACTCATTTCACAAGACATTGTATTTTTGTATGTTCATTTTCTTTTGAACAATCTGTATGCTTTAGCTATTCAGAACATCATTTTTCAAGCACTATTTATAGGAAACTCCCTTTTTTCAATAGAAATGAACAACATTAATTGAGAGTATACTTGAAATATCTTTTGAATATTTTGATATAAACTACTGTGTTCTTATTTCCATTTCACTAAGAACAAAGTTAAGCTTCCATTTTGTCACATCTAAGTCTGTTGCGACATATTTGGCATTCTGACAAAGAAAAATGCCCTTGTAGATATCATATGAGCTTCTTCATTGTTTGATATCTCTATTATGACATTGGTAATTTTCCTCCTCATGATTCATAAATGTCTTTTGTAGGATGAACAACACCTATTAATCTTCAAATGTGGTGCAAGAGCACCTAATGGTGTTATGCCTCCAATAGGAAATCTTGTAAATTTTGAATCTTCATCAAGTTGTGCTTTAAAAAAAGGTCATATTTAATTTATTTGAGTTATCAAATAAGGTTTCTAGGTGATTGTGAGGTCAAGTTATAAAATGTTGCAAAAGTTGTCATTTTATTGGAAAAATGTAAAATTACAAAAACTGCACAAAAATGGAAGTTGAAGGGTCATTTTGTAAATGGAAGTTAATGGGTCGGTTGAAACTCAAGGGGAAGTCATATTAAATATTGTAATATCTTTATAAAGGCCTTGTAAAGGAGAGAAAATCATTAGAGATTGTATTCTTGAAGAAATTTTGTTAATAAAAGTACCTTGTTTAGTAAATACAGTGTTTTCTTTGTTGTTTTCCAATTGTGTACGGCCTATAAAACACCACTAGGCCTTGATCTTTGTTGTTTTTAGTTGAATAGTGTGTAATCCATCAAATAAAATTTATTTGAGAGAATATTCTTGAATATAAAGTGTGTTTGAGTCTTCATTTTGTAAATAGTTTTCAAACCCTCCTTTTAGGGGTTTTGAGAGTCTAGGAATTATTTAACAACCACTCCACCGATTTAGGATTTTTCAATCAGTGGAATGGGTTAGGGTAGGTTATTTTTTATTGTGTTCATGATTGTAGATGTAGGGGAAGTAAGGATAAAAATTTTTGGTTGCTACCCTCACATAATTTTTTGAAATTTTCCATGAAAATTGGTGGCTCCATGTTGGAATCCATTGAAAGTGCATTCAAGAAGGTTGGTAGATAGTTCCTATAGTTTTTTTAGACCAATTATAGCATGTTTTAAGCAATGGAAAAGAGGCATGTGGTTTGGAAAGCATAGATCCAATTAACCCCTATTTTAGTGAGTCTAAAATGGCAGAGTGAGGGTTTGATATTTTGGTGAATTAAGGAGTATTCCAAGCACTAGAGATTGATGATTTAGAAGTTTTGTAATCTAATAACATAATTTCCAAGGTTATTTGATGTTGTGTAGTGCATTAGATGGTACATGCTTTGTTAATTAGGCTTAATTGTGCCTTCTTACAACAATACAACCATTTTTAGAGTCAAACTTTCCAAAACAATCTTACTCTACTTTTTGAAATGTTCAAGTAGGCCAAAATGGGTTCTTGAAAAAGTATCCTGTTGGTGGAGATTCAATTTGGTTTAATATTTGTACCTATTTTTGTCAATATGGACTACTACAAGCAATATTGGTAATTTGGTGCAAGCAACTGAGAATCTAACAAAACAGTGTTGTAAGAGGGTGGTTTTGCTTTGTTTCTGTCAAAATCAAGATGAAAAATATGTACTAGGGTATGGTAAATTTTTGGAACCATGTTTTGGTGTTTTGGTGTCTTTAAGCCTTGCGGAATCAAGTTGTAAATAGAGTGAATTTTGTTGAAAGTTTTAGTGATCTTCTCAAGTTTGTGGCTTGGTTTTTTGAAGTCTGTAGATTCTCTACATCAATTGGTATCAAAGATGGTTGATCTTATGGTTAGTTAAGTTATTGGTTGCAGGTGCTTGATCCATCTTAAAGCTACAAGAGAGAAAAGTTTAAATTATGTTGGTTATAGATTTAAAATGTTAACCAACTACCAGTTTTTGCCAAAAAACAACCAAATTGTTTCCATTCTAGGGTTTCCAAAATGATTTCAACTGAGTCACTTTAAATTCCCAACTAACTTCTAAGTTTTCAGGCTCAGCTAATCTGAAGCAACTAATAGTTTTCACCAACCATTTCACAAAATATCAATAACTAAATAACTGTCAAACTAGGGTTTCCTTTGCAGTTACAAGGAAAAGAAAAATCTTTCTCAAAGTTGTTACATCATTCAACTCATCAACTAACTTGTAAACTACCATTTCCAGCTGAAAGGAAAACTATTAACTAAAACATATAATAGAGAATCTCAAAAATATAATAACTACTTTTCTTTGGTTCCAAAAAGTAATGAACAATTACCTCAACTATGAAACAAATGTAACAACCATCATTCTATGGTTTAAGAAATGGAAAACTAACTGCCAACTTTCATCCAATAATAAATAACTATTCCATCTAGTTTTCCCATTTAACCAATTAACTGAGGAAAGAAATAACTTCTTTCTTTTCATTAACTAATTTCAGATCTTTCATTTCAGCTGAATGAATCAAGTAACTATCTCACTAATTAACTGTAGAATCTTACAATGCACATTAACATAAAAGAACAACATTCATGGCATAAATGAAAGTTAACTTTAATTAGCATCACATGTACCTGGATTTATGAGTGAGGAAGAAATACATTTGATATCATCAACATGTTGTTATACTTGGGCTTCTTTATCAAAGAGGGAAAGAGAATTATCATTAGGGGCTTTACCGCCCAACCAAGACCTACTGGTTTCCTGAGTTTCTTCAACTAAAGAACCCGCCCTTCATAAGGGTAATCAACATGGATCAAATTAACATCATGCCTTTGAGCCTAGTGTCATGAACCTATACCGTTGGTCAATCCCTCCTCTATAAGTACCTCCTACCTAGATGGATCATTCTGACCAGAAGTATATTTGGAACATGATAGCTGACTATTGCCTAACTAGCATCATACCTTGGCCAAGGATTTTAATAATTTTTTGGCACTTCTGTGTCGATGTCTCTGGAACTATTGTGCCAACATCTCTAGCACTCTTGTGTCAATGTCTCTGGCACTATTGTGCCGACTTCTCTAGCACTCCTATGCCATCAACACTCTCACCCTTACTCGACATGATAATTCTTAGATCAAGTTTTAATCTTACCATAACTTGTTCAATTATCAATCTTCTCTTAGCTCAAGGTAAGTCTTAACCTTAAGGGTTATCATTACTTGAACTTGGTTTGGATTCACATCTTGTTTAAGGATTATGTTGTTATCCTTTTTAGAAGGAGAGGAGTTCATCTCATGACTTATCTCTTCTGAGTAATAATAATATGCTATTATCAAACTTATGAGGAGAGATTAAGGAGTCTTATTCGATAATATGGATTTTGTGTTTTTTATTACAATACTTGGAATTCAAATCTTTCTTCTAAAATCCTAGTGCATCAGATAATACTAAGAATATGAGAGAATCCTAGCTTGATGTCAAATCACATTTTTAAAGACCATTCAGTATACTCAACACAAATAAAAGGAGATGAGACTTTTCCTTCAAGAAGGTTTCATCAAATTAATGGTCTAAAAAATAAAAGGAGAGACATGGTTTGATTTAGAATTTCAAATAGAGTGAAAGAGAGATATGGCCAATTCATAAACTGATAAGACCCTAGTGAGAAAATGCATTCACGGACTCCAGTTCCAATCTGATTGATGACTAAAGAGGGACTACAAGTAGAAAATAAACAAGATTAAATGAGAGTGTACTTCCATCGAGCAAGTTTTGGAGAAATTAAGCAAGAATCAAATCTTGAGATTCATCAAGGCTTTTATACTCCAATTTACTTCACTACATGTGACTAACAAATCTAGTCATACTCTTAGATGAAAAAATAATATTAGAGAATGATGCTCGAATCTTGTAAATTAAATTTCTATTCAGATGAAGTATCCTTAACTGAGTTACAGAGAAGAAACTGAAATTAAGAAACTCAAATAGTATTTCCCTTTCACCATATTCATAAGAATTATGTTCTATTTTGAAAACTAAGAAGGAGCATTTAAACCATCTCAGCTAAAGGGTACTCTCAATACAGTTTAATCCAACCTCTAGTCGTAATCTCTCGCCTGGTCCATTATAGGGTTCACCAAGTCTTTAACATTTAAAAGCCAGATAAAGGTTCTCAATAAGGAAGAAAATGTACACTTAACCAAATTAGACTTTTTAAGTGGTAAGGGATTCGATTAAGATAGAGTGTTTTGGGCTCCAGCTATGATCTTCACAAATGTATATCAAAGGATTCTTTCATCATAAAAGCTTCCAAGAGGAAAATATTAAAGGTCTATTCAAGACGGAAGGTTCAACAATGTATAAATATCCTTCCAAAGCAATAGTTAATGAACATGGTTAGATTCTACCACTACAAAGTGTCTACAGATACTTCACTCTTACATGCTATTCTAAGAGATTATGGTTAGAGAACATGACGATGAGAAATAGCTCTATGACAGAGGATAATGTGCTCAGTAAAGACAAAATTCAATGTATTCTCCTATGAGCAAAAACTAATAACTTGTTTCCCCTTTACAAGGTAAACACAGTCAAGCTAGCTCAAATAATATAGAGAGATTCAAAGCAACAAGATTCATTACTCCTATTGATTAAATAAAAACCTACAGAGATATGAATTATTTTAACTTCTAGCTAGAGGAGAATACTGTCAATTGTGTATTAAGCATGTTAATTAACAAAACAATTCCATTCAATCGAAACTGCTTAAATAAAATGGTAAATCATATCACGTGCCTGAAAATGATCCTTAAAACTTGATGAAGCTGCTCTAGTACCTCCACACAAAAGATGAAAAAGACTCGGACTCCAGTCTCGACTTCATTTATGCTTGTCAATAAATGCCAAGGATTGGCACCACCAGAATTCATTAAAGGAATAGGAAGTACATAAAGAAAACAACAGAAAAGATCGACTAGAATGTGTGAGTCAAAAATGAAGCTAAAAGATAAATGACTCAAGAAGCACATCTCCGATTCACAATGGAAACCTTTCAAGAAAATAGAGAGAACAATCCAGAATAGTCCCCGTGAGAGCCCCAAAATAATTTCCCCCACATCTGCTTTCCTTCTATCTTGGTCATTTCATCACGATGGAAAGATGGCGGTAAGACTTCCACCTTCAAAACCCTCGACGGCTCAAATATGAATTCATTTAATTTCCATGCTAAATCTTACAATGGTTTTCCCATTAAGAATTGGTGGAAAATAATTTATATCTCTTAATATTTAACATCCTCTTGCGAATATATAAATATATCAATAATTTGATTCGCTAATCTTCAAGAGGATATAATAAATATTTAAATTATATCTATTATTTTAATTTATTATTTATTAACTATTTGCAATCTCCATAAAAGGTGATCATTTAAATTAACTTGCTTAATCAATAATTATATTAATTTACTTATGGCCAAGGTAATGACATCGACACAACTGTCTTGCTTCGAGTCTAGGTTTGATGATAAAATTGATCCATTACTAACCACATCCTCTCCCTGATGATATTTCCCTTTCCCTCGCGACGTTGGAAATCTTGCATCCACTAACAAGGGTTATGGATTAGATCGTTCTCAACGTTTATGTATATATAAATATATATTAAATATAATCTCATGGTCACACTCATTTTCGCATGAACAAGAAATTCACTTGCATTTAAAAAGATCATTTACATTATAGTTTTCGATAATTAAAAAAACCATTTTATTCTCAATTCACATTCACATGAAAGCATTTACTTGCAACTAACATAATGACCATAATTACATTGTCATTAACTGTTGGTGTAATTAATTATTTAATTACACTTTAGCATAAGTTTACTTAGGATATTTTATTTCCTAGGATAATTATTATTTAATTCTTATCTTATCCTATTGAGCTATCTTTTTGCTCAAGATAAGATTAGGGTTGTCTTTTCCTACTTTATTGCATCATTTCCTTTTTCAAGGCTTTTGTAATATTTGTAAAAAAAATTCATTCAATAATCAATAATTCTGATTTTTGCTTGAACAAACTTGCTCTGAGAGTTTACAGAACATCTTTCATTTTTTGTTCTGAATATCTGTGCATGTGATAGGTGATTTCTTGTAGGTGTTCTTGGGGACTGTGAAGTTGGTTTTTCAACTTCTACATGGTATCAAAGCTCCAGACCTGTCGCTGCCTATTCATGTTTTGAAGATATTCTCTCACAACATCCTTTTTTGTGCAAGAGTTTCAAGCGAGGAGTTTCTTCTGTGGATCTGCGGGTAGCTAAATTTTTGGAGCATTTTGGGCTTGAACAGATGTCGCCATCACAATTAGAGCATCCAAAAACCCCAGAAATGCCTTTCGTTTTGTCGATTTAGGTGAAAGTTGAAAAAAAGGCAAAAAAATTTAGCCCCAGGGCACACAAATCGAGGCTAAAAAATGTAAATAAAAATTTAAAAAATCAATTTTTTTGATTAATTTTCTGCGCAGCCAGTTCGAATACTCTATGTCACCATTCCTCCACCTAGCGGCCTCCCACCAGCCAACTTCTACCAAAGATGCTCTCCATCGGCCACTCCATCGAGCTCGCCTTACTGCACCGAGCCTCCTTCGGCCGCTCACCAAGACTGAAGTCCTGGTCACATCCGAAACCTGAGCCACTTCATTCGGCGGTCACATCAGCCATTGCATGCCCCAACTACAAATACCTCACCAGATTTTAAAACCAACCTCGAAGGGTCACATGTGCAGGACTTGGATAAAGGCTTAAGGAGCCGTATTTTTAACCCCTTTGTTAGTGCTGAAAGGCCTTTTTATAGGCTTTTTCATTTTTCATAAATTGGGCAAACTAAGTTGGTTTTGAATGAGATATCGCCCAAAAGCTAATTCAATGACAAATCCAAAGGTAGATCTTTTTTCTGATTTTACATTTTTATGCCTTTTTCGGCCTCACAACCTAGAAGTTGTTTTTTCAATCAGGAGGCTGCAGAATCCTTTGCTATCTCCGCTTCGTTGGAAAACGAATAGGCGTTGGAAAGCTGGTTCAGTGCTCTACACAGATATCAGACCTATTTTTTCATTTTTTTTTACCAGATATCTGATATTTCTATTTGATCTCAGCCTTTACCTTTTTAGTTATTTTCTTGGGAAGCATGCAAACAGGGAATTTTTTGAGATCAGTGAGCATTGTTTTTTTATTTGAGAGTATATATTTCTGTTTTCTATCATGGATTTACACAACATTGCACTTTACTCCATTCAACTATTTTGCTGGAAAAATGGAGATTCACTTTTAAAACATAAATGATTGTATAGGGTAACCATGGGTACAAAAATTGAACCTACAGGTGCTACTGAAAAGAGAAAATGGTTTAATAGGCGTGATGAAGCTTATGGCACATTATGTCTGTCTATTTCATCTGACCTCCTTTTCCACATTGAATCTTGCACTACATCAAATGAGATATGGGATACTTTGGAGTCCTTGTTTGGGAAGCAGGATACTATGAGAGGTTTCAAATGGAGAATGTGAGCTTATGGTTTAAATCCTAGGGATTGATAACGATCCAAGAGTTTTCACCAAACACACAAGTCTCTTAGGATTACGCTTGTCACAAAGGTGGTGTTTAGAAAGAAGACTCTCAATTGATATTGTCCATTCTTTCTAAGCTTGGACCGGATTATTCAGTTTTTGTTTCTACCTTTTATGCCACTAGGGATGCACTTGGTTTGAGATTCACTATGCCATCTTTTGATGACTTTACTTCATCTCTCACTTAAGAGAAAGGTTAGCTAGCATTGTATGAAACTCTTCCTCATCACAAAAATTATTGTAATTACCTGAGCCCAAAGAGATTCAAGGCTTGTACAAGAAAAGGCCAAAATAGAAAACAAAGAATTCCAAACCTCCCCGAGCAAAAAAAAAAGGAGTCCTCAGATTCATCCTCCTCTTCTAAGGGGAAATCATCTAGGAAGGAGAAGGGTCCATGTGCATATTGCAAGAGGGAAGGACATGCAGAACATAATTGTTACAAGAAGGACATTGATGAGCTGAAACATCTTCTTTAGAAACATGAGATTGATTTTCCTTTTAGGATGTCTGCATCATCTTCTTCTCCTCATTATTCTTCTTCAGAGCAGCATAACACAGGAACAACTGGTTTACATACTTCATCAGATATGAAGGGAGATGCTCTTTGTGCTTCTTCAGGTATTGGATCAGGGAGATGGCTTCTAGATTCAGGAGCATCTCATCATATGGCATCTTCACAAACTATGTTCACTTCCTTTGAGCCTTGCACTATGTCTCCCATTTTGATGGGAAACAACACTTACATGAGTGTTACATGGAAGGGGTCTATTAGTTTTGGGGATTACTCCTTTCAGGATGTATTGTGTGTCCCTCACTTGACAAATAACCTTCTTTCCATTTATCATATCACACATGGAGGCACTGGGAGATCTGTGGAGTTCACACTTGATTCGGTTATCATCAAAGACTTGGAGAGTAGAGCAGTTATTGCTACTGGGATAGTGGATCACTCATCTCGGTTGTATTCTTTCACTGATTTTTCTACTGGTGGTGCTTACGATTCCTATAGTTGTTCCTCACACTTCGAGTGTGCATCATCATTCAGAGGAGAGATTTGGCTTCTTGAACATTGGTGTTCTCACTTCGGATCATGTTCTTGATCCTTCCATTCCATCTCCTCCACCTCCTGTTGCTTCTTCTATTTCAATGCAGTAGGATCCAGTTGGTCATACATCTTTGGAGGTTTCTATTGAGTCTTCACCTACTTTGAATTCTTCATTTACTGTGGTCACACCTACTTCTGTGGAGACATCTTGGGCTGCACCTTCTTCACCTTTAGAGATTGCTTTCATTCGGCCTCTTCCCTCTCACTTCTTTTGGAGTTACTTCATTCTGGGGGGGATCTGTGGTCTCTTTCTTCCTCTCTTATGGGGGAATTCATTTGTGTATCTTTGTGATGGATAGTGTCCTTGGGGGGTCTTATGGAGTCCTCCATAAGATTAACATGTTTAAGTCAGAGGATATGTGATAGTTTTTACTTTTTTTCTATCAAAATCAAGATGAATAAGATGTACTAGGGTCTAGTAAAAGTTTGGAACCATGTTTTGGTGTTTTGGTGTCTTTAAGCCTTGTGGAATCAAGTTGTAAATAGAGTGAATTTGGTTGAAAGTTTTAGTGATCTTCTCAAGTTTGTGGTTTGTTTTTTTGAAGTCAATAGATGCTCTACATCAATTGGCATCAGAGTTGGTTGATTTGGTGGTTAGTTAAGTTATTGGTTGCAGGTGCTTGATCCATCTTAAAGCTACAAGAGAGAAAGAGTTTTAAGTGTGTTGGCTACAAACAAGGATGAGGTATGTTTTCAATGTCCTCCAGCAAGGATTAAGCTAGGGAGAAGGTGCAGAGAGAGTTACACCACTGAGAGAAAGAGTGGGTAGGTGCATCTTCTAGGATCTACTGCTGGGTAATATGGATGGTATGTTGAGGTTGTGTGAAGAAGCAGTGAGGGAGATGGATATCTATCTGAAAAGCACTTGAAGAGTTTGCAGCCATTACAAAAGTTGAAAGTAAATTTGAAGAGTGATCCAATGATTGGAAAATATGAAGAGATGATGAGAAGCAAGTTAAGCGAAGTTCAAGGATGAATTGATTGAAGAGAGGAAAGATTGCTTAGAAAAGCAAGGTGAAACCATAATAAGGATAGTCTTATGTCTTTTGATTGGAAAAGAGGTTAGAGGGAAGTTAAATATTTTCAAGGAAGTGTTTTAGAGATTTGAGAATATTGAGAGCAAGGCAAGGCAAAAGACAAAGAAAAATGAAGACAAAAATGAAGGCAGAAGATGGAATGAATCAAGGTGACAGATAAAGGCAAGTGAATGTTTCAAGAACAAGGCAAGAAGCAGTCCAAGATAGAATTGATAAAGGTATGTAGGTGTGAAGAAACTAGTTGGATACAACTCAGTCCTCAATGGGAATTGAAGTCTTTTCTAGGCTGATTGTTTGGTGCAAGAGCACCTAATGGTGTTATGCCTCCAATAGGAAATCTTGTCAATTTGTGAGGTCAAGTTATAAAATGTTGCAAAAGTTGTCATTTTGTTGCAAAAAATGCTCAAAAATGGAAGTTGAAGGGTCATTTTGTAAAGGGAAGTTAATGGGTTAGTTGAAAATAAGGGGAATTCATATTAACTATTGTAATATCTTTATAAGGGCCTTGTGAAGGAGAGAAAATCATTAGAGATTGTATTCTTGAAGAAATTTTGTTAATAAAAGTACTTTGTTTAGTAAATACATTGTTTTCTTTGTTGTTTTCCATTTGTGTGCGGCCTGTACAACACCACCAGGCCTTGATCTTTGTTGTTTTTAGTTGAATAGTGTGTAATCCTTCAAATTAAATTGTTTTGAGAGAATCTTATTGAATATAAAGTGTGTTTGAGTTTTCATTTTGTAAACAGTTTTGAAACCCTCCTTTTAGGGGTTTTGAGAGTCTAGGAATGATTTAACAACCATTCCACCAATTTAGGCTTTGTAAATTAGTGGAATGGGTTAGGTTAGGTTATTTTTTAATGTGTTCATGATTGTAGATGTAGGGGAAGTAAGGATAGAAAGTTTTGGTTGCTGCCCTAACAATTTTTTTTGAATTTTCCATGAAAATTGGTGGCTCCATGTTGGAATCCATTGAAAATGAATTCAAGAAGGTTTGGAGATAGTTCCTATAGTTTTCTTAGACCAATTCTAGAATGTTTGAATTAGTTTCAAAGTTTCATGTGTTTTGGAAAGCATAGATCCAATAAACCCCTATTTTAGTGAGTCTAAAATGGCATAGAGTGAGGGTTTGATATTTTGGTGCATTAAGTAGTCTTCCAAGCACTAGAGATTGATTATTTAGAAGTTTTGTAACCTGATAAAATACTTTCTAGGTTATTTGATGTTGTGGAGTACATTAGATGGTACATGATTTGCTAATTAGGCCTAATTGTGCTTTCCTGCAGTAGTACAGTCATTTTTAGAGTCAAAATTTCCAAAACAATCTTACTTTGGTTTTTGAAATGTTCAATTATGCCAAAATGGGTTCTTGAAAATGTATCCTATCAGTGTAGATTCAATCTAGTTTAAGAGTTGTACCCATTTTTGTCAATATGGACTACTACAAGCAATATTAGTACTTTGGTGCAAGCAACTGAGAATCTAACAAAGCAATGTTGTAAGAGGGTGTTTTTTCTTTGTTTCTATCAAAATTAAGATGAATAAGATGTACTAGGGTCTGGTAAAAGTTTGGAACCATGTTTTGGTACTTTGGTGTCTTTAAGCCTTGTGGAATCAAGTTGTAAGTGGAGTGAATTTTGTTGAAAGTTTTAGTGATCTTCTCAAGTTTGTGGCTTGGTTTTTTGAAGTCAATAGATGCTCTGCATCAAAATGAAAAAAGAAACAATAGGGAATTTAGTTGCATCATTGTGCTTTCATCTACATTGCATTGCTCTTTATATATCACACTTGATAATATTTCCTTATCATGTACATACTATAACATTAATCTTAATGACAACTCTTGATTACACTTGTTGATTCATGTTGTCCCATAAACACATATATATATGTGGATGTTGTACCTTCATGAAATAGTAAATCATTACATATCTTTTATCTATTCTGATACATATCATTATGTACATCCTCTATGATTACCTTGAACAAGCACATGTCACCTATGACAATGACTAAGATATCACTATCATAAATGATGTGTGCTTGCTTGAGTGAACCATAAAGAGATGAATTATCTTTCTATGCCTCTTTAAAGCACCATAAGGCAGCATTATGGGCTCAACCCTTGTGGGAGACACATTTTACTCCACAAGCTTAAATCAGATGAAACAAATAGCAATAATTATTTCACCTATACCTACACAAGAAACAAACATATTAGATAAAAACATAGAATATGATGGATGTTTATGTTAATCCATCTGTTTTCCTAGACATATGTGGTATGCAAACTATTTTAATGCAGATGAAGGTCAAGCTATATGTTTACAAATGTTTTACAGATATATTGATTGTTGATACTTCATTGCTCTAAACATCCATTTGTTTTCCTAGACATTTGTGGTATGCAAACTATTTTAACGTAGATGAAGGTCAATCTATATGTTTATAGATGTTTGTAGATATATTGATTGTTGATTCTTCGTTACTCTAACCAAACCTCATCTCACTCATGCAGGAATCCTAGGAGCAGCAAGGAGCAACAACTAGAGACTAGACAAACATGAAGGACTAAAGCTGATGCAGGACAGACAACTAGGATTCATCATTCAGGCAATGACGGGTCCCCTATCTTTATATGTGCATTTTATTTTCTATCTGTAAATGTATAGTTTTTCTTTTATTTTCATTAAAACAATCAGTTCCATGGCTTGTGTGGAACACC
This sequence comes from Sequoia sempervirens, assembly GCA_007258455.2. NCBI lineage: Eukaryota > Viridiplantae > Streptophyta > Pinopsida > Cupressales > Cupressaceae > Sequoia > Sequoia sempervirens. The sequence continues at coordinate 22,299 of VDFB02391761.1, read as the reverse complement.
GTAAATCTATGTTATCAATGAAGATTAAAATTTTGAAAATATTTTGCATTTTCTCCTATGTTATATGCATCTGCATAGTACAATGTAGTAATGTAATCTTCTGATTTTCCTTTTATGCACATGAATGAGACATAGCAGAAATGAAATATACCTTCTTTTCACTAGTAAAACATAACAGCTCTACCTTTTTGAGCTAGTAGCTAAAATAGGTAACAACTATAACCAAGTTGTTTCATGAACTCACAGCCTTATCCATAAAGTCTTTCCATCTCTTTTGGGTTTGGTGGCTTTTGATAATCTATCTCATCAAAGTTTGTTGTATATCATCTATCTTCTTCTAGAGTAGATGAAGTAGATGCTTGTTAGTTTTCTTCTTAATTCTATGTTAACATTACCATTGTTTTTTTTTTTTTTCATCTTATTTACTTGTGATTATTTATTCTCCCATAAACGAAGGTGTAAACTCCAAGGAACCCCAATCATCATCCAATAATTTCAATACTGTTTCCATCTCTTGTTTTTCTTCTTTCATAGATTCTATGTTTGATGTTGGAATTAATGTGTTTAGAGGACTTGTCGTTCCTTTTTCAACTTGTAAGAAACTTTTAGGCTCGAGTTCTATTTCATATACTCTATTGTTATCGACATACTTCACGATACGATGAAGAGTCGAAGGAACCACATGTATCTCATGAATTCAAGGTCTTCCTAAAAGAATATTATATGAAAGATCATGAGGCATAACATGAATAGGAGTTTGTAAGTTAGCCTTTCAAACTATAATGTGTAAAGTAATCACACCAAGTGGTTCCTTTCTTACATTGTCAAATCCTTGAATCAATAAGGAATCAGGTTCAATTTTTTATTTATCCATGCCAATTCTATCTAGAAGATTCACACTACACACATTAAGGGAAGAACCATTGTCAACAAGGGTTATTTTTATTCTCATTCTATTGAATCTGGCTATTATCATGTAGGCATCATGTTTCTTTCATATCTCCAAGGGAGGGAGCTCATGTTGGTGAAAATTAATGTCTATGTCAACTGCATTCATCCCCTAAATTATAGCCACCACATCACTTGCATTTGTATTAGAGGGGATCACAACTTGTTGTAAGGCTATTTGAAGCATAGTGTGATAATTAGGTGAGTTTTGAATCAAGTCCCATAGGGATATTTTTGTAAGAGTATTCTTAAGTTGTTCAACAAGATCATACTCCTTTCCACTATTTGAAGGAAAATGAGGGGAACTAGGCAATATGGAGTTAGGAAAAGGTAAGGATGTCGAGGTTGTTTGTCTTGGTTGTGAATTGTTTCTAGTTTTATATTATGATTTGATTGCTACAAAACATTGTTCTTAGGTGGTTCAAGTGTGAAAATGGGTTTGTTTTGAGTTTGAGATTTGTGTGAAGGCAGATAAAGAACAAGTTGAGGTTGAATCAAGTTTACATCTCTTGGTTTCGTTTGTCATAACAAGCCCTAGTGGATGAATTTTGTGATATAATATCCATTTCATCTAACATGTCAAATTCATCACTACTAAAAGGCTTGAGGGTTAGCTTAACTCAGAAAAAGAAATTTAACATAGTCAAATAACTATACTCTCTTCAAGTTGTTCATCAGTTTATAGGTGTTTTCAATTTTTCTTTCTGATGAATGCCAAATGTAATCTAATATAATTGCACTATGAACTAATGTTAAGAATGAAAAGTACAATAAGCTAATTCTATCCACAATTGCAATGAATCTAAGTTTACTCAAATGAATGTAACATAAACTTTGTAAATTAAAACAAAAAGTTATCAACAAATAAAAGAACAAAAATAGGGTTTTGGATTCTAGAAAATGTAGTTTAGAATTTGCATTGGGACTAAATTTCCCAGAGGGGCGTATGAGTCCTAGTGAGGGTTTTTTCACAATTTTCAAAAAAAAAATTAAGTGTTTTCTATGTGGTGCAGGAGCACCCAAAGGTTATCATAGGTTGTCTAAGACAGTCTTGTCTAGGACAACTAGGCATTAAAACTTAGTTCAATTGGATGTAAGCCTCAATGGCATTTTTGATTAGGTGTTGATCATCTGATGAAGGTCATGTTGACCAATGGATAGGCCTGAGGTTTTTGCTGAAATAAGGTTTTGACCTTTTAGGCCTTTTTTAGGAGTTTCTTTCCAATTTATGCAAATAATGCTCAATTAGACTTTCAAGCGGCCAAGAAGAGCCCAAGGGAGTGGTAACTGATTTAGGTGACCCTATTTATGTTTAGTTTGGGATTGGAGTAGGGTTGGAAGCATTTGTATTGCTTTGAAGTTTTGTGAATTGAAGGAAAATAGTGTGTTTGTGTGTTAATTTCTTGTTTTTGCATTGAAGAGAGCTTTTAATGGATTAATCATGGTGTTGTAACTTGTGTAGGATGTAGAGTTGTTAGTCTTTAAGCTTGGTGTGGCATCTAGATAGCTTTCTCATTTGATTTTAATTATTGTTTGTAAATATTTTTGTTTCCACACTGTTGTTGGTCTGAACTAGACAGTTTCAAGAAAATGGGGTGTTAGTTCACTTTCCCACCATATAAATTGTACGACCCTTTAGGAATAGTGACTAGACTCCATGGCTGTAAATATAGTAGGAGTTAGAGTCTTTTTAAACACCAGAGCTGTTGTGGAATTCTTGCCCTAGGTGAGCCAGGGAAAGTGCCCAGCTAGGAAGACTTAAGTGCAAAGCACATAACTTGCAGGGGTGACAAATTCTTGAAAATTTTCCTTTTGGAGAAGGTAGGTGGGAGTCTTTCCAAGGTCTGGTAATCAAGAGGAAACTCCACCAATTCATTTGGTCGGTGAAAGACTTGACAGTTTGAGAGGAACCAGAAAATGGCTTAAGAAACCCTAGTATTTTCCCATTTTCCAGTTAAGCCTTTGTACGGACAACTGAGGCCCAAGACCCCAAAAATATTTGAGAGGTGGGTGAATAAACCAGTAATCTCAAAGAAAGATTGGGGATTCTTTGGAAATATTTAGAGAACCAACCTGTTTTCTTGGAGAAGGAGACCTATTTGGGGCTCTTAGGGCTAGTAGCCTTCCAAGACCTAAATGAGGGTTTGGTGATAGCGACCAAGAATTGAGTTAGGTGGACCTTCAAGAACCCTAGTAGGATGGATTGAAGACTTTTGAATCACCTCCACACCCCTGCAAAGTTAAATTCAATAATTTAGAGGTTTGTAGCCTTTAGGGTGAATTAAGGGCTAAGTGTAGAGTTGCAAGTTTGTATCAAGGTGAACTTGGTAGGAAGAATTATGTTGGTAGTTTGGGTTGGCAAGGAATAACCAGGGGATCCTAAGTAAAGAAGGGTCCTATAGGCTGAAGTGGTGGAGAGAGACATGTTAGAGGTCTTCCAACAAGAATTAGAGCATGAAACTATGATTGTTTCATCCAACCTCCCTACCAGATTGGTATCAGAGCAGTAAAAGATTTGGGATAAAATCATATATGTCAGAGATTGAGTCTAGTGGTTCTACAAACATGGTGACAAATGCAGAACTGGCCAAGAAGGTTGAAGAACAAGAGGAAGACAATATGCTATTAAGGGAAAGAATAGCCCAACTTGAGCAAGCAGTGAGTAATGTGTAGTTAGAAGGTAGGGTACCAAAGAAAGAAGAGGTTGCAGAGGAAGACAAGATCCCTAAACCTGACCCTATTTTGCAAGAAGATCCTTTCTTGAAGGAAATGAAGGCTTTGAGTGGGAAAGCACTTGAAGGCATACCACTGTTTAGTGGGAAAATGGAAGCTGATCTAGTCATGGATTGGATAGAGGGAATGGAAAACCATTTTGAATGTGATGGAGTCACTGAAGCACATAAGGTAAAAGTGGAAAAGTCAAGATTAAGAGGTTTTTCCTTGACAAGGTGGAAGTTCATTCAGACAGAGAGGGAAAAGGAAGGCAAGAAACCTATTTCCACTTGGAAGGGAATGGTTGCCAAAGTGAGAGAAGCATGCATGCTAGATGACTATGAGATTCAGTTGCACAAGAAAAGATAGAGCTTGAGACAAAGAGACCAAGATGTGAATTCTTATACTGAGGAGTTTCAAAAACTTTGCATGAGGTCTAATGTTATAGAGGATGAAAGTCTTAAGGTGGCTAGGTATCTTAACGGCTTGAAGTGGAACATTCAAGAGGAGATGACTCTTCTAATTCCCAAAATAGTGCACCAATGCTATCAATTAGCTATAAAGATTGAAGAGAGGAGTAAGAGGAAACAAGATCAGGCTTCTAAGAGCAGAGGAAAAGGAAAAGATCAAAGAGGACATAGAGGTGGATACCAAGGTAGAGGGACTGAACAAAGAAATCAGGGAGAGTCTAAACTCACAGAGCATGGAGGTGAAACAACTTCTAGAGGAGGCTATGGAAGAGGTAGAGGACCTCAAGGAGGTTCAAATAGAGGAAGAGGAGAAGGTAGAAGTAACTCATACTTTGCTAGTATGAAGTGTTACAACTGTGGACAAGTAGGTCATCCAACTTATAGGTGTCTGGAGAAAGCATCTTCATCAAATACAGAAAAGAGAGTAGCATATGCTCAAGAAGACACCATGAGTGTTAAGTCACTAGAGGTTAGTCACATTGAGTCAGAAATGGGGGAGAACTTGATGTTTAGTAGGGTTCTAATCAGACAACCAGTCAAAGAAGAGCCAAAGCAAACGAGAGCCTTATTCAGGGTAAGATGCAAAATACTTGGAAAGGTGTGCAAGGTTATAATGGATTCAAGGTCTACTGATAACATAATCTCTGAGGAGGAAGTGAGGAAGTTGAAGTTGGAAAAAGTACCCCACACTAATCCTTACAAGGTGACATGGTTGAACAAAGGACAAAGTGTTCTTGTAAATGATCAAACAATGGTGGAGTTCTCCATTGGAGGGAACAAGGACAAGTTGATTTGTGATGTGTTTCCCATGGATGCATGCCATCTTCTATTGGGCAGACCATGGCAGTATGATAGAGGAGCCATCTATGATGGAAAGGAGAACAATATCTCATTCAAGAGGGATGGGAAGACATTCAAACTGCAGTCACTATTAGATGAGCAAGAAGGATAGTTAAGGACCCCTAGTGTCTTGTTAAGTAGTGGAAAGGAGTTTATCAATACTCTACAACAAGGAGGGGAAGGATATGTGGTCATGGTACAATCTAAGGAGGAAGATAAGAATGAGAAAACAGTCATACCAGAAGCAGTCCAAAAGTTACTTGAGAAGTACAAGGACATAGTCAGTGATGGAACACCAACAACCTTACCTCCAAAGAGAGCCATCAATCATCAGATTGACTTCATACCAGGGGCTTCATTGCCAAACAAGGCAGCATACAAGCTTACACCAGATCAAGACCTAGAAGTAGCTAGACAAGTGCAGAAGTTATTAGACCAAGGACTAATTAGGAAGAGCATCAGTCCATCTATAGTACTAGTGGTCTTAGCAACCAAGAAAGTTGGTAAGTGGAGGCTATGCACTGATTCTAGGGCTATCAATAGGATTACAATCAGATATAGGTTCCCTATTCCTAGGATTGAGGATTTGATGGATTGTCTTGGAGGAGCTTAGTATTTCACCAAGTTGGATCTCAAGAGTGGATACCATTAGATTAGAATCAAAGAGGGAGATGAATGGAATACAACCTTTAAGACAACTAACGGGTTATATGAGTGGAGAGTGATTCCATTTGGCCTCTCAAATTCCCCTAGCACATTCATGAGGCTCATGAATGAAGTGCTTAAGGATTTCACAGGGCTATTTGTGGTGGTATATCTAGACGATATACTTATCTTTAGAAAGACAACAAAAGAACATCTAAAGCATGTGGAGTTGGTTCTTAAAAGATTGTAGGAGGAGAAGTTAGCCATCAACCTAGAAAAGTGTGAGTTCTTCAAACAAGAGCTTGTGTATTTGGGGTTTGTAGTATCCCAAGGATCATTGAAGATGGACCCAAGCAAGGTGGAAGCTATCCTAAATTGGCCTACACCAACCACTGGGATAGAGGTAAGAATTTTTCATGGGTTAGCTCAGTTTTATAGGAAATTTATAAGAACTAGTGAGCATGTGCACCAGTACTTGATACAATCAACGGTGGCCTAAAAACTAAGTTCAAATGGACTCTTGAAGCTGAGAAAGGTTTTGAGAAACTGAAACAAGAAGTGGCAACTCAACCCATCCTTTTATTACCTAGCTTTGATAAGTTATTCACTATGGAATGTGATGCCAGTGGAATTGCAGTAGGAGTACTAAGCCAAGAAGGCAGACCTATAACTTTCTTTAGTGAAAAGCTCAATGAAGCTAAACAAAAGTATTCTACTTATGACTTGGAACTATATGCTTTAGTACAGTCACTTAGGAAGTGGAGGCATTATCTCCTACCTAAAGAGTTTGTAGTGTTTATTGATAACCAAGCACTTAGCTACATCAACACACAAGAGAAGCTAAGTAATAGACATTTGAAGTGGATGGAATACCTCCAAGATTTCACATTTACCATCAAGCACAAGAAGGGACAGTTGAACAAGGTGGTAGATGCATTAAGTAGGAGGTTGCTAACAGTGCAGGAGATATAGATAAAGAGCATTGGGATCGAGAGTTTCAAGGATCTCTATGGAGAAGATGAAGACTTCTCGGAGGCATATAAGGTATGTTCTAATTTTGAGAATCACTTTCATAGTCAATTCTCAGAGTATACATTGTAGAGTGTAATTTTGTTCAAAGGGAATCAGTTATGTGTTCCAAAAGGTTCAATGAGAGAGAATCTTATTCAGGAAAAGCACAATGGTAGTCTTAGTGGTCATTTTGGTATCAACAAAACAATGGAACTAGTGCAGAGGTTCTATTACTGGCCCAAGTTGCCAAGGGATGTTAGAAGGTATGTGGAGCAATGTGTAGTTTGTATGAAAGCCAAGGGGGGAGCTAGTAATGCAATTTTGTATCAACCCCTACCTATTCCCAACAGACCATGGGAATGTATTAGCATGGACTTTGTGGTAGGACTCCCTAAAACTAAGACAGGGTTTGATAGTGTCTATGTGGTGGTAGATAGATTTAGTAAAATGAGTCATTTTATTCCTTGCAAGAACACCCATGATGCTAGCTATATTGCTCATCTTTTCTTCAAAGAGATTTTGAGGATCCATGGATTGCCATTGAGCATTGTCTCAGACAGGGATGTGAAGTTTATGAGTCATTTTTGGAAAACTCTATGGAGCAGATTAGGTACTAACTTGTCTTTTGGATCAGCCTACCATCCTCAGACCGATGGACAAACTAAGGTGGTTAATAGAGTGTTAGGTAACCTTCTCAGATGCCTAACCAAGGAGTATGGATAGACATGGGACTTGGTCATATCACAAGCTGAATATGCCTACAATGACAATGTGAATCGGACCATAGGCAGAAGCCCTTTTGAAATAGTGTATGGAATGCACCCAAGAGGTGTGTGTGAACTTAGAGACTTAGGAGCTATGGAGCATAGGAGTGGCCATGCTAAATATTTCTCTTAGAGCATGAAGGAGATCCGGGAGCAAGTGAAGAAGACAATTACAGAGGCTACTCACAAGCTGAAAGCTAAGGTGAATATGTCTAGGAAGGATCTACAATTTGCAGTAGGAGACTATGTAATGGTCCATCTCAACAAGTCTAGGTTGTAGAAAGGAACATCAACCAAGTTGCAGATGAAGAGAGTGGGACCATGTAAGGTGTTAGCCAAATATGGAAAGAATGCTTACAAGGTGGAGCTACCTGCAGATTTAGGAATTTCACTAGTGTTTAATGTGGCTGATTTGATCAAGTATAAAGTACTAGTCAATGATTTGGATCAAAAAAGTATGGATGTCTTGAAGGATGTGAGTAACATAGCCTTACCTCCTAAAGACAAGCTGCAAGTAGAAAGGATCTTAGAATAAAGGGTGAAGAAGTCTACTTGATATAAGGAATACATGGAACATCTCATCAAATGGGAGGACAAACCAGAATCTGAGGCTACATGGGTGGATGAAGCTCAATTCAAGAATCAGGGTATTGATTTATCTATGATCTCTCCCCACAATCCTTAATGTTTGGCTGAGGGGGAGAATGGTGAAGGAGCACCCAAAGGTTATCATAGGTTGTCTAGGAAAGTCTTGTTTAGGACAACTAGGCATTAAAACTTAGTTCAATTGGATGTAAGCCTCAATAGCATTTTTTATTAGGTGTTGATCATCTGACGAAGGTCATGTTGACCAATGGATAGGCCTAAGGTTTTTGTTCAAATAAGGTTTTGACCTTTTAGGCCTTTTTTATGAGTTTCTTTACAATTTATGCAAATAATGCTCAATTAGAATTTCAAGTGGCCAAGAAGAGCCCAAGGGAGTAGTAACTAATTTAGGTGACCCTATTTATGTTTATTCTGGGATTGGAGCAGGGTTGGAAGCATTTGTATTGCTTTCAAGTTTTGTGAATTGAAGGAAAATAGTGTGTTTGTGTGTTAATTTCCTGTTTTTGCATTGAAGAGAGCTTTTAATGGATTAATCATGGTGTTGTAACTTGTGTAGGATGTAGAGTTGTTAGTCTTTAAGCTTGGTGTGGCATCTAGATATCTTTCTCATTCAATTTTAATTATTGTTTGTAAATATTTTTGTTTCCACACTGTTGTTGGTCTGAACTAGACAGTTTCAAGAAAATGGGGTGTTAGTTCACTTTCCCACCGTACAAATTGTACAACCCTTTGGGAATAGTGACTAGACTCCATGGCTGTAAATATAGTAGGAGTTAGAGTCTTTTTAAACACCAGAGCTGTTGTGGAAGTCTTGCCCTAGGTGAGCCAATGAAAGTGCCCGACTAGGAAGACTTAAGTGAAGAGCACATAACTTGCAGGGGTGACAAATTCTTGACAAATTTCCTTTTGGAGAAGGCAGGTGGGAGTCTTGCCAAGGTTTGGTAATCAGGAGGAAACTCCACCAATTCATCTGGTCAGTGAAAGACTTGACAGTTTGAGAGGAACCAAAAAATGGCTTAAGAAACCCTAGTATTTTCCCATTTTCAAGTTAAGCCTTTGTACGGACAACTGAGGCCTAAGACCCCAAAAATATTTGAGAGGTGGGTGAATGAACCAAGAATCTCAAAGAAATATTGGGGATTCTTTGGAAATATTTAGAGAACCAACTTGTTTTCTCGGAGAAGGAGGCCTAATTGGGGCTCCTAGGGCTAGTAGCCTTCCAAGACCTAAATGAGGGTTTGGTGATAGCGACCAAGAAATGGAGTTAGGTGGACCTTCAAGAACCCTAGTAGGATGGATTGAAGACTTTTGAATCACCTCCACACCCCTGCAAAGTTAAATTCAATAATTTGGAGGTTTGTAGCCTTTAGGGTGAATTAAGGGCTAAGTGTAGAGTTGCAAGTTTGTATCAAGGTGAACTTGGTAGGAAGAATTATGTTGGTAGTTGGGGTTGACAAGTAATAACCAGGGGATCCTAAGTAAAGAAGGGTCCTATAGGTTGAAGTGGTGGAGAGAGACACCTTAGAGATCTTCCAACAAGACTTAGAGCATGAAACTATGATTGTTTCATCCAACCTCCCTACCACTATGCTTCTTACTTTGGATGATTTGTAACCTAAATGAAAATGCATATTTCAGATGATTTTCAATGATGCAAAATACAAAAATGCAATCTATATGCACTTTCACTAATGCAATATTTAGAAACCCTAGATGCCAATTAATTAATGAAAACCCTAATGCAATGTTAATTCAAGCTAGATCTAGGATGATAATGCACTCCAAATTATAATTATGATTTTTTGAATGCAGGTTCACCAAAATGAAATGAAAGAAAATGCTAAGCTTTATGGTTTAGGACATAGAACAACACATTTCACTCCATTTCATTCAAGGGAAACCCTAGAGATCTCAATCTAATATATGCAAAGGAGAAAGAGATATTGCAATAGGGCTTCCCTGGGGTTTGATTATAAGCTAAAGAGGGGTTCACCACCAAGCTAGGCCTTGGAAATGCTAAAGAAATGCAAGACCTTACATTTTCTTAAACCTAATATAATGCAATACTTCACTAAATGACCTAGAAAAGCATGTATAACATAACAAAAAATTGAGAGATGAAAGGTGTGCACCAAGAAATATGAAGAAGACTAGAATGAGCTCTGAAACACTGGAAATTCTAAAATTAGGGCACATTGAGACTCATGCACCAGTCTGGGCATATCAATCCTAGACTAGGGTTTTTGGTTTGGAACAAGTTTCTAACAGTGTAGATTTAGGATTTACAAAAATCTAAAAAATTTCTTGTAGTGGGACTCATACACCACTTTTGGCCTATTAGTCTCATTCCACTTTTTTGGGAATTCAAATTTTAGATTTATGCTCCAATCTCTACACTTCCCTTCCAAATTGATTTTCGGATCTAAACCTGTAAAAAGACCTGCAAAATAGAATAGACTTGATTTGCTTTTGTGGGGTTTTCCTTGGTCAAAACCCTAGTTTAGTAATTAAACCTTGATAGAAGTAATGGTTCTTGAATGTAAATGTGAACATAAACCCTAACCTTAAGTTTATCTAAGATTAGGAAATCATAAACACAATGTAACCCTATTCTATTGTGTTAGAATGAGATACAAGAATGAACCATGGACATGAAAGACTCACTTTGAGAGATCCCTAATCACCCTAAATGAGCCCTAATGATGTATGTACCTTAGGTTAAATTTAGAGTGATGATGGAGGATGGAATCACTTAGGAAACAAGTCATTAGGCTTGGCTTGATGGCTAGTTGCATCTCCCCAACCTAGAATCCATCATGATTTACCATAGACAACCATAATCAACCCTTGAAAATGTTAGATATTGGATGAAAGTCAGCTTGAAGACCTACAAAAACACAATAATGCTACTCCAAAGCTTCAACTTTGTTGATTAATTATTCTTGAATGCTCTTGTGAAGAATGTTTGAATGCTCTTGATTGCTTGGATCTTGAAATTTCTCTTCTAAAATGCTTGCTCAGATGAAAAATGACTTTAGAAGCTTGTTTATATAGGAAATACACCTAATTTAACATTATTTAGATCTCAAAAGCCGTCATCAACCAAAGATTTGAATTGAAAACTTGAATTTCCTGCTCAAACCCTAAAATGGACCCAAGTGGGACTCATACGCCCAAGGTGGCATATGAGTCCCACCCTAGATTTTTGAGGTTGGTTGTTAGAAATTTTGATGCTTTTATGGATTTTGTCACGTTTTTAGTTGAAATAAGCCTTGAGGTTTGAAATACAGGGTCTTAGAGGCCTACTAATGATGAATTAAAGGGTAATTAATGCAAGGGTACTAAAATAGGTCTAGATTAAATGAGAAATTGCACTATCTCCAAGAAGGGAGTACATTTTTTGTCATTGTAGTTTCAAATAATAACCATCAAATTTTCATACAAAGAAGATAAAATGATGACCTGAATTCAAATATTTGATTCTACAATGGCTAGGTGGTGGAACGAACAATGTAAGCAGTGGAAACAACTATGAATTGACATAAAAGGTAAAATTAATTGTTGTAACTATTTCAACTACTCACTTTTGATTGGTAATGAGATGTGTAGATGACATAGAAAGGCATAAATAGTTAGAAAATTAGACACTGATCGATTATGCAAGGAATGGTGTTTAATGCATATCTAATCTAGGGTTTGATATTTGCTAAAATTAGAAAATGTAGTGAATCAAGACGATGGTGCATGACTCAAAGTATAAGTTATTGTCAGTGAAGGTATGAGAAGTAAGACAAGTAGAAAGATGTCTAATTGTGTGTATAATGCAAGTAATGCAGATGAGAGAGTTACCTAGACAAAAATTTAAAAAATGATCTAGGGTTAACATTCAAACAGAGTAGAGAAGTGATAGAGTGCAGAGAGGGTGAAAGAGTAAAGTAGAGCAAGACAATGAATTATCGGGAGGATAAAAGAAAAGTATAAGAATTTAAAAAATAGGCTTGCAATATTGAATTGGATTCATTTTGAATCATTTGTAATCAAGATTTGTAGCTTCATATTGTTATTGTAAATCTAATTGGTTGGTGCCATTAGATAGATGAGTGGGTGCTTCCTTAGAGTAGGTGCTCTTAAAAATGGGTATTGGTGTCTCCTTAGGGTTGGTACCCTTAAATCTTGTAACCAATGAGGTTTTACTATGAGGCTAGATTAGGATAGTAGATCCTAGTAGGTATTATCACTATGGTTTTGTCCATTTTGGGTTTTCCATGTATACCTGGTGTTATGTGCTTGTATATGTGTGTTTGAATGATCTCTACATGTCTTTTTGATCTACTTATAAGGGTTTAAAAGAACATGTTTTAATTAATCTACTGATTCACCCTCTCAATAGATTATTGTGTTCCAACAATGGAAAATGGTAACCATGTATAGTAGAATACCTATCCTTGAGAGTGAAATAATAGATTAGGTGAATACTTACCAGGTTGTAGGGGAGGAAATTTCTCCTTGTCATAACCATTCTATAAATGCACGACTTTCTCACCTTCCTCAAAAAACATGTCTTTGAATTTTTGGCATTTCCCATTGCAATTTTTTGCAACCTTTAGACACTTGTATTGAGGGTCTGTGACTTTCACAATAAGTATAGTAGTAACTTCAAAATGGATACCATCAAAAATAACTTTACCCATGTTCCAAGAATTGCAAAATTTAGAGGTTAGGTTATTATCATGACCCCACATAGATTAGAAACAAGAGGTGAGGACAAATTCCTCATTTTTTCCCATAATTTGACTTTTTATTTAAGAGAGATGTAAGATAGAGGTTTGGATCTTTTTCTTAGGCCCCCTATTATGGTAGCAAGGTGAAAGAATAGAGACAAAAGAAGGATCTTAGCACAAGACTCAACACAATGAGCAGAAGGAATAGAGTTAAAAATGCAGGAAGAAAAATTGAGGAAGGGGTAGCTAAAAGAAGGAGATGATAAATGACTCATGTCAAGCTTGTAGATAATTATGGTTTGAGACTACCAATTAAGCCACTTGTCAAGAGTACTATACTTAAGGAAAAAAATAATGAGGTGGAAATAATTTTTCACAGACGGTTGTCGTTTTACCAAAAGATCAACATGTTAATGCCTGATACAACTGCTAGAGTTAATGAATCCATGGGAGACAACTAATCCATTTCAAAAACTCAAGCATTGCACTACACAACACAAGGAGACCAAGGGAACACACCTTGCAACAATCCCCCCAACACAATTGATGGGTTCAAACCCATGACCTAGGCTTTGATACCAATTATTGTGTAACATCATGCCAAGGAACCCCAAAGGACAACACTAACTATGTCACATTAATGGAACAATTTTTTTTTGAAATGAAATAACAATAGAATACATGATATAATAATCTAAATCTAGGTCCTCTAAGGTTCCCCGACTGTGCTACTCACATAACTATTAATCAAGATAACTAGAATAATTTCATCAACTTATCAAATGACATGACTTATCTAACATGCAAGGTTGTGCTTGTGTTTACTTGGTTGGTTCCTTCCCTAGGCTTGGTTGGCTGGGATTTTTCCTTTAGAGGGATTTTTCTTAGAAGGATTGTGGCTCTTGTTGTGCTCACTTTGGGTGCATCTGTTGCAGACCAAGACTGCTCTTTCTTTGGCGTTGACTCTCAATGTGGTCTAGTTTCTCCCAATGGTAGATCTTTTTCGTGGGCTTTTTTTGCCTTCTTCTGCAATGGATTGGCACGCAGGAAGTGCTCTGGGTCAAGGTGTTTATTTTCTCCTCCAGTAGGGGATGATGAAGGATTAGCTTCAAATTTGGATGACGTTGGAGTTTTGTGGCTGGTGGTTGATCTTCCTTTGTTGGGTTGGTGGATTTTTTTCTCCTGGCTCCTTATGGAGTCCTTTGTTTTGGACGTTTTGGAATTGTGCTTCAGTTTTGTTCCTTCCTTGATGCCAAGGGTGTTTTTTGGCCCACCTATTGTAGAGTTGATTACAGAGAGTCTCTAGCTTGTCTTAGATCCTTACTGGAATGTGGGATCATATGGTGCTCTTTATTGTCTTGCCTACTCTCTTGCTTCTCTATAATCAGGAATTCCTTTCCTTGACCTGCTTTGAGCATGCTCTAGTGGTCTTTGTTTGGGGCTTTCTATTGTTGATCATTTGGCACCATGCCTCGGTGAGGATTTTCTTTGGATGTTGGGTAAGGTTGTTGGGAGACTTGGGGTGGGGGTGTATGTGGTGAGTTGGCCTTTTTTAGGCTTGAACTGGCATGTCGGGAAAAATGGTGTTTTGTAATATTGGGCTCTCTCTCCACTCTTCCTGTTGTTGGGTCTCTTTACTCGTACCTTGTTGATTCTTTTTCCTTTGGCGGTTGGTTGGCTCTGTGTTGGGTGTGCTCTATGTCAGAATTTGTACTTCTTGTCTTGGAGCATTCTATGGGGGTGTTGGGTTTCTAGCAGTGCCTCTCTTTTCCTTGGTAGGGCTCTATGTGAACCCTCGTTTCTTTTTGGGGCTCTATGGTTCTTCGAGATCCTTCTTTCTCGAAATTTGTTTCTCCTCTTTGGGCTGGCTCCTATTGTGTGGATTGGCTACTCTTGTTTTTGGTTTGACTGTGGTTTGGGGGATAACCCCTACACATTGGCCTTTGGTTGGAATGCTTTTTGTTGGGCTTTGATTGGGTGCACCCTTTTTCTATTTCATAGTTGAAGGTTGGGTGGATCCTCATGCCTTTGCTTCTTTGGGTATACCTAGTGCTCCTGCTACTAGGATTTACAAAGGTTGTTGTGTGTGCTTGTTCCATTAGAGTGTCTTCTTCTAGCTGGTTTTTGCATATTACTCTTGTTGAGGTAGAGCTCACTCCTTTTGAGGTGGAATTGTATGCAGTCAGTCTCGTAGTTTTGTTGTTTTAGTGGCCTGGGCTCTCGTAACTTCCTCTCCGCTAGAGGGGGTCATCCTATGGAGGTGGAGTGTGGGTTGTTGTTTTAGATTGGTAGGAGTTGTTTGATGGTTACTACTTTTTGTTGTAGCATTCTCTTTATTTTTTTGGGGAGGTTTTCTCCCTTGGCTACACCTTGTTTTGTAGTTGAGAATTTGGTTGGGCTATTCACTTTTCCTTATGAGTTGGTAGAGGGGTGTTGTAGGAGTGTTGTTGTTTTACAGTATTTTTTTGTCGGGCTGATTGTTTCCTAGATGAAGCAGGTTGCTAACTTGGTGGTTAAGGGTTGTCAAAACCTGGCTATGTAGGGTTTAAGGTCCCTTCAAAACCTTTTTGTTGCAGCATGGTTTTATTTGATTATCTGTATTTGGTTTCTGTTGTGGGGCTGCGAGCTGGTTTGCTGATTTTTCTTGCAACATATTTTCCTTGTAAAGGGTTTTGGGTCCCTTCAAAACCTACTTTTCCTCATAAAAATCATGCTAGGTTCATTTGAAAATACCACATTAAATGATTCTACATTACTTACCCCCATAAAATGTCAATTGATAATCAACATTGAATAAAAACATTTTTATCCAACTAACATATGCAAGATACATCATTTAACAAGATTCATTACAAGAGAGTTCACTAATATCTATTACATCATTAAAATTTTTACAACAATGCTTCCTTAATTACATGTGGGAAGAATGTACATTGGAATACAATGAGAGATACAATCGATATACAATCCAATACATATACATAAAAGGGTTGTCTCCATGAACTAGAACAAAAACTGGAACTAGAGTCCACAACACCAAGAACAAATCTCCATGCACACAAACATGCAACAAGAATACACAATGGATGAAAAAGCACCAACCTTCCAACCATTTGGAACCCGAAGGTCCACCCTCGTGCTAGGAGATAACACAAGGTCTCACATCAAATAGACACTCAAGAAGAAAGAAAACTAACATAAACAATGGCTATACATGACTCCAACACAACACTGCTAGCAATACCAACATCACATATGACACATCACTTCCAGAGGCATTCACACAAAAGAAGGATAAAACATAACTAAGGAATGATAGACTGCAATAGGGAGGAATGTCATCACATAGCTTAACATGGGTTGTCCTAGTAGATCTTCTTAGGCCCCAAACCCCATTCTAGGTTTTCTTGGTAGCCTCTCCTGATCCCTTGCCCCCATACAAACTCATGTGAAACCAACATACCTTTCATGAGGACAAGGCAGTTGGTATTTCCATTCCAGGCCTTCCCATCTCATATCAAGCCTAAATAAGGACTTGATCGATGAGTGAGGCATACCATTATCTTGATTAATGTGAAATCTACCCATCCCCCTAATTCATTATTAAAGTTATCATTGGATTAAGAAACTCTCCAAAGGGTTGTCTCATACACCACTTTGGGTTCTAGCCCCCATTGAGAGCCAATTCCCCTGCTTGCAACTAGTAAACCCTACACATCAAGCAAGGAATTTACCATCTTGCATACTTATCATAATCACATGAATCCATACATAGTGCAAGTGATTTCCCATTTTGCACACTTAACATAATCACAAGAATTTATACACAGTGCAAGGCATTGACCTCCTTGCACACTTATTACAATCATAAGAATCTATACATAGTGCAAGGCATTGACCCTCTTGCACACAACTCAAAACATTTCCAAACCACTTAAAAAATGAAATCATTACAAGATTCATACATACCAAAAATATACTCCCTCCTAAGCCTCTGGAATCCAACTTTAACAATTTTGCATAAATGACTCCCACTTTAAAACAATTACCAAAATCACCCCAATCCCAAAAATCAACCACAATACTCAATACAAGCAATCAATCAAATAATACAATCATGAAATACATTATTTCCACATTTCACATTACTCATTAACTTAACCAGTTAATTCACTTCATAGGCCATTTGCACAATAATTCATAAATAACTATAATAACAATTATTCTAATTAACTAATTACATGGTGAATTTACAATTCAACTATTAAATAATTGTAAAAGAAATCAACATTCTTTAATTAACAAAAGATAATCTAATTCCTTTATTTAAACACATCTTTCAATTATCTAAATATAAGTAAATAATTATTCCCTATTTTTTTTTTTTCCAATTCACTCATCCACATAATCATTTAATTCACATAGGCAAAATTGTTCTTTTACTATAACCGTAATACACACACACACACACACACATATATATATAAATATGTATATATTATAAACAGAATGTAGTTTATAGTACAATATATCCAATTATATTATAACAAACTTATATAAACATACATATACATATATACATACATATATACATATATAAATATGTATATATATACATATATACATACATATATACATATATAAATATGTATATATATACATATATACATACATATATACATACATAAATATGTATATATATACATATATAAAAATGTATGTATATATGCATATACATGCATAAATGCAATGCCAAATTTATCAAAAGACAAATAATATATATATATATGACTATACATATACATATATACATATATATATGTATGTATATATATACATATATACATATATATATATGTATATATGAAAGTTATATATATATATACATATATATATATATACATATATATATATATATATATATATACATATATGCATATATATATATATATATATATATATATATATATATGTATATATATGGGGACAGAGATATATATACATATATATATATATATATATATATGCATATACATATATATACAGAGACAGAGTAGAGCATGCATATATATATATATATGTATATATATATATATTATTATATGTATATATATGCATATATGTATATATATATATATATACATATGTATATATATACATATATACATATATACATATGTATATATGTATATATATATACATATATACATATATACATATACATATGTATATATATATATATGTCGAATGCCAGTCATATCAAATATCAAACAATATGAAACCAATGTAAATTGTATTACAAGTTTTGAATGCCAAACTAATATATATTCATTGAATTATATATGATCTATTGTCATACATAATGCTTATTTATTGATTACCCAAATGTAATATATACTCATCAAATTCCAAACATAATATAAAATCATTGCATACAAAATATAATTTATCAAATTTATGATGTTGAAAGAGATCACACTAAACAATAATTTGATAAAATTACACCCTAAGTCGGTATAACTAGCAAGAACATAGGGAAAAGAGGAGGTGTCTGGCCTGCCGATCATGGCTAGGCTGGCACCATGCTGGGCTCCCAAGCCAGTGCCAAAACCAAAAGGACGGTGTCAAGTATAATGTATAAGGAATTTCCAATGTAATACACAAGAAGGATAGCCACAGGCCGATGACAACAATTAAGCCGTCAGGCTCAAACAATTTCGTTTATTTAAAATAAAATAAAATACATGAGTGCACTAAAAGAAATATTGAAAAGGGTTTTAGAACTCACAAAAATACTAATGATAGGGGAAATCGATAATCCAGTATGTAATACAATAGGCTATAAATAATGAGAATTGTTTTGAAGGCAAGCGATGAAAGAAAACAAAAGGATTATGTTAAAATTAAGAATAGAGGATTTTGTCAAATGTTGCAATTGCATTAGCCTATTGAAATGCAATAAAATTGAGGAAGCGTAGAGAGAGAAACAAAACAAACAGAATAACCAAAAGAAATGGGGTTTCCTAGCTGTATAAAAATACACAATATGCACAAAACGATTTACAGAAACGGGCTTCGGAAATATTTAGAGAAAACATTCAATAATTGTTTCAATTCAGGAATTAAATAAACAAGTAAATGTTCTAGACAACATAATCCTTCAAGCATTCATTTTCAAAACAGAGATTGAATTCAAAAAAATAATAGTTCCAACCTACATTGAATCACTTGGCAAGGCTGGAGATTTGATGCCAAGCTCCGAATTTCCAATTGGCAACTCTAATATTTCCAATTCCCCAATCAATTTTTCTAAAATCCCAATTTAAAATCAACAGTATTTGAGATTTTGTAGAAAAATTACTCTTTCAGCCAAATGGAATGAAAAACCTCTAAGAAGAACAATATTTTCAGAAAGAGGGAGACTGTTCATTTCCCAAAAAACCAATAAATTTTCACAATTAGTAATTAACTTTAAATTTATTAAATTAGTTTTTTCCTTCATTCAATAATTTATTTTTTAATTAATTAAAAGCATTTTATTTATCATCTTATTTTATTATTCACAATGGTTATTTATGTATTTATTTATATATATTTATTTATCCAACACACTCTAATTTATTCAAATTTAATAATTAACTTTATAGCTCAACTTAATAATATTTTATTTATTTACCTCATCAGTATTATTTATTAACTTCAACTTACATTATAACTTATTTTATCATACTTATGATTATACATAAGCATTTATATTTACTTATTGAAAATACCTTTTAACTTAATAATTTTATTTTAATGTGACAATTAATAAAAAGAATTTATGAAACAATTTCAAATCAAATAACCAAATGCCAAACAACATTGACTGACCACGCTGACAGGGTATCAGACCAGATACTCATCCTCTTTGAGGATGATGGATAGGGTAGGGGACCAAGTGCTATCTCTGAACAACTATTCCATTGGGTTTAAGGCATGCTTAGACCTACCAATTTAGGTGGAGTCAATGCCTAGTACTATCAACCTACAACACACAACACAGTCGTGCACAAACATATACATATAATCAGGCACACTATGAAAGGGAATCGTAGCATCTCAGGGTACTCACAAATGAGTGATGTGACACTGCCCCTTTCACCCAAGCATCTCAATAAGAAAATCACCAACTAATCAGATCATCTCATAACAATAAATTACATAACCAAGATAAGAATAGTCACAAGATAATCACATAATAGTCATAATCAAATAACATCTTGTAACATCAATAATCATAAACCATTCCAAGATAAGGTAACACATTCTATTTCTAGCATATTCATAAACATTTCATAATCACCATCAAGATAATCAAAAATTACTCAAAATCTAATATCACTATTCCATTAGTCATTAGTATAACCATAAGCATATATCAATATGATGAGCATATCTATAAACACACATGATAAATCCTACATAAAACATCACACATAGTCATGACAATGATCTAAGCATATCATTATTAAACGTTAATACTTCATCAAAAATCCATAAATAAAATTATTAAACAGGGGTTATCATAATCATAAAGCATTAACACCCCTTAGATCATTTATGCATAAGGTCATCAACAAGGGTTAGTATGCTAATATCCTAATGCATCATCTAACATATAATTGTAAGGAATTAACTCTTAGTATTTTAATAAATGTAAACAATAAACATAACCTATCTAATCCTAACATCTTAATAAGTCTTGAGTATTACATTACCTAACATAGTAACATACTAAACAAGTGTCATTATAGAATGTCCTAACCACAAGCAAAGAGTACCTGAAAACACAAAATAAAACCTCTAGCATCTACATAAAGATCATAAATATTGCAACATGGAGGGGCACTACATCCTCCCCCCTAAGATTTGGCTTACTCCTGGAAGTCACAGAATTAAGATGAAAACATGCACACATTAGTCTAAAATTTATTAAATAATACCACGGTTACCTTTCCTTTAATGTAAATACAAGAAACATAACTAACTTACCTATGATTAGAGTTCATCAATAGGTAAAAATCTCCTAACCCACTCATTTTCTTCCTTTTCCCAATTCCTAAAGTAAGATCATATTAACAAAGATTTCCTTTACGTCACACAATTTCCACAATTAATTAATTTCATAACTGATACAACAAGATACATCACTTTTCAATAATCACTTTAAACATACCAATTCACTCAAACAACTACCAAAAGCTACCACTCCAACAAACATCCTTGCAAGGTAAGATTTTCATTCAACATTCGTATTGCAAAGTGGGCATCCATAAAACAAAAAACACATTAACTTACTCTTTTCAACCATGTCAACCCTATCCTATCATCTATATAAGCAATAAAAGTGCTAATCTTACACTAAACATCATTTACTCAAACGCACTCCTCTACATTACGGAGGGCCAAAGCATAGATTTATAAGATTGAAGGTTTGAAGCAAGCTCTCCAACCTAATTACCATTAATATATCCTACAATATCCAAAACCATAATTCATTATGAAAACCAAGATGCATGGTGTTTGAAACATATCAACATTCTCACATAACACACTAAACTTAAAGCGTAGTAAAGTCTCAACCAAGAAGAAAAAAAAAGAATATCAATGCATGTTTATAACTTCTAACACACACTATATTCAAATAAAATCCACACTGGCATTTATATTACTTAGCTCTACAAAACTTACATGATCATTTGTCGAAAGAATCTATAGTTCATTATCATCTAACTATCACATATTATGTGAACTTCTTTATCCCAACACAGTTTTCTCTAGCATCCCATATGATCAAAAGGTTACAAATGCATCTCATCATGAAAACACATTTCATTTATTCAAATCTACATTATACCATCTAGTTACCCAACATGACTAGCACCAATCTCTATGGTATTCTCCCATAACATACTATCAAAAGTTCATATTGAACCTAATAGAACAACACTTAGCAACTAAAACTAGGGCCAGCAATACCAAAAATTTGGAATGAACACCAAAAGAGATTGAAAAAGAATACCCAAGAGGAGAAATTATCAATTTCAGCATTAAATAAAAAAATATCGGCAATTCAACACCCATAATGAATAAAACATGACAAGTGTCACAAAATAAATGAAAAGAAAGGAGTTCAGTGGCTAGTCGTAGCATAAGAAAATCAAAAGAAAACATACCAACCCTCAACATTACAAAACACAAATTTAAAACATATCTTGGAAAAATGCCATACCAACTGTAACCATAAAATGAGGTGACTAATTTCAGCCACACCAAAGGGAGTAACTGCTACATGACACTTAGGACCACATTATTCTAAGCACGCTAGAGATTGCACACTAGATACATTAGGCCATTGGATTACAAATACATATCTCTTAAGAAAATTTGGACAACAATCAAACAATCATGGTTTCCTACTATCTTACATTCATTTACTATCTTTTAATGCAATACAATAGTTTCCTTACACACTAGAGTTCATGCAGTCATCCTTTATGTAAAGAACATATATAAGAGAGAGAGAGAGAGAGAGAGAGA
>VDFB02391760.1:0-29863 GCA_007258455.2 Sequoia sempervirens | reverse complement strand
TGGTTGACTTGGCAAGTCCAATTTATTTTTAGAAACACATTTATTACATTTACATTTTCACCAACGGTCCAGTAGAAGCTTGGCGCTTACGCTTACATTTGTATTTGTACTATGTAATAATGTGACATTGTAATTCAGTTGTAATAAAATAAGTGGTTGTGATATCAATTTGACATTGTAATTATTTTTATTAAGTCCCTAACGCTAAGGTTACTGCAACTGCTTCAATGGAAAATTTGATGTATGGTTGTAGATCTAAAATAAGGAGCAAAACAAGCTTAGTCACTAGTCCTCCGAATTTTATAACCATGTGACATGTCGTATTGTCGTGGAGTTCTAAATTTTCATAACTGCCGGATTCCCCAACTTGGTTCACTTTGTTGAGTAACTTAAGTTCATGCATATGTAACCTTTGAGTTATAGTGTGTGGATTTAGTCGGTGGGTCGGAGGTTTCAAAAACTTTGAAACTTTAGACTTTGGTTTTAAGGTTCCAAGTTTTAGCGACCATGTGACATTATGGACTTATCTTGCCTTTCAAAGGCGTCGTCATTTGACATCTCATTGAATGCTATGTACAAAATAAACTTGAGCTATCTTTTTAGGAATTTCCAAAAGAAATGTAGGTTTAAAGGCTATCTTTTCGAGGAATGAAATTGAATGCTGCATTTAAAGCACGTCCTATCAAAAATAACAGCATAAGTGGGTGGCGAAGTTTTACTCAGACATTTAGCCTACATTCTTGTTCTTTGCCAAGGATAGTACTTCTCAAGTGCAAAAATTCTTTTTACTTAGACTTTTAGCTTGCATTCTTGTTCTTTTCCAAGGCCAATACTTCTCACAATCTCATGTGCAAACATTCATTCTCTGCAAATTTGTGCTCATGCAAAGTGAACGTTGGGTCGATGTAAGGGATACGATGCTCTAACCTTTTAAGTTAGATGAATTTTGGGTGTGCCTAGAGATGGACGACAAGTCTGAGTTGGATATAAAACTCTTAGAAAGTGGGATAGCTCATGCTAGAGGGTTTCCAGAAGCTGTGTTGAGTGTGGACCTAATAAGTGCATGTGTGAGAAGGTACATTCCGCAAACACAGGAAATTAAAGCTGCAGACGAAATTGTAATTGTAAAAATTTCTCCTGAAGTTGTTTCCCATGCACTGGGGATTCCATAAAGGGAACCTATAGAAGACATATCTATCGCAGTGGCAGGTGAATTTTTCAAAGCGAATAAGGACTGGTGTAAGAACTCCATGGCCAAAACCTGGTTGAAGTCTGAAAAGAAAGGTAAGTCACAACTATCGAGTAAACTCAAAAGAGTGCATTTTAAGGGAGAAGTAGCATATGCTATTGCTTTATTGCACCGCATTGTTGGGAATGCACAAGTTGATTTATTTGAGGATTGGATGTGTTGGTTTATCTTGTTAGTCTGTGATGAGAACATTTTCATTGATTGGGTTGAAGTTATTTGCTTCCATTTGAATGAGCAATTAATTAATTTCCATACCAATGCTACTTTTTGTATGTGTTCTTGCCTGGCGTACATTGTAGGTAGTCAAAGGTCCTTTTAGCTTGGGTTGGAGCCACAAGGAACCCCAACTTCTAATATTCTTGTGTATAAACACTTTCCTCAGTTCACTAAACAATTTGGAATGGGTGATTTTTGTTATGTTAATGATGCATTTTTAATGGAGGTCATGAGGAAGCTAGATGGAAATCCTGAAATGCGTCTTTCCCTTGAATTGATTTCACTTGTATCAAAATTTTGGATTTCTTATATCCAATTTGATAAGTTTTCCTATTTGAGAATAGGGCGTTTTGAGAAAGCCCCATTTAAATTACCTCGGTATCTTGAAGATTTACTGATATTTCTGGAAGTTTGTCGGCAAATGGCCATGGTTAATATTAAGTACATGAACATGGGGAAACTAGGGTATGTATTCCCATTGGAGACCCCTTCTTTTGTGTGCAAAACAAATCAGATGGCCAAGTGAGCTGAAGGAATTCTCAAGGAATATAACCTCCATAATCTATCTATGAGAGCTAATGTTGACAATAAGGGTTTTGTGAAGCATAATCTCTATGGAGGGAGCTTATATCAGCATCACCCATCTATTGAAGATTTCTAGGAAGATTGTGTTGATGGGAACAAAGTTTTGAGAAGAGATTATATGAGGCTAACGCTAAAATAGATACAGGATTTCGGTCTGTCATTTCACATTCCTAAAAATGTAGCTAAGGATTCAACAATCATAGATCCTACATATGAAAAATTGCCTAATAAATCCCACCCTAGGGTTGATTAGAGCCAAAGTGAAATTTTTGATATGAAGGTGCATGCTGCCCCAGTGCTTAAAAGAACCCAAGACTGGTTGAATGGGAAATGGTGGCAAGTTGTTGGTCCTATTTAGGAGCCTAAGTCATCATAGAAGAATGAATAGGGGTCTACGAAAGCATCTGGTGTAATTGTATCATCGGGGAAACCCTCTGATAGGTACTCTAGTGCAAATTCTTAGTTAGGAGGTGATGGTGATAGGCCAGAAGAAATAGTCAAGTTGAAGAGCATCTGTGAACAAGACAATGTGCTTTCTCCTACCCCTAAGAAGAAGACCAATCAAGAAAAACTTGTGGCTGCAGATTTTGAAGCTATCTTTCAACAGATCGTTGAAGATAATATATTTCCTCCTCTGTCTGAATTTCCCTCTTCTCCACCTGATAATCCACCTTTCACTCCTAGGCTTAGTGCTCCTAAAGAAAGTATTAGTGGAAATGAAGATTCTGGTTTGGTAGTTGCCTCCTGAGGATGGCTAAAAAAATTAGTGGAGAAGAAGAGAAAGCATATTCCTACAATGATAGTTGGAGTGGATATAGTTTCAAAGTTACTTCAAAGCTCTTCAAAACCTAAGAAAGCTAGGAGGATGTCAAGGATGGTGATTGATGCTACTTCTGGAAATCAAATGTTAGAAAATGTTGAGCCTGTGAAGGATTTAAGTGAAGATGAAATAATGGAGGTGGACTACAAAGTCACACATGTTGATATGGGGCCTCCAACACTGGAAGGTGATGTGTACCATGCCAATTATTCAGTCAATACCTTGATTAAAAGAGTGAAAGAATAGAGGAAAGAAAATATAAAACTAGAATCTCAATTCCTCGCATTGAGTAACTTTATTTCTTCCATGGCCACTCCTCCTACATCTGATGAAGCCTCAAGTTCTTAGGTAGAGGGCATCGATGTGCTCACCATAGTCAAATAAAAAAGAATTTGAGTTATTCTAGAGTTGCTTGTGAGGGGATCGATAAAATATCTCAAGAGGCTATCTTCTTTTTGAATAAATCTATGCTCTTTTACAATCGAGTTGTTAACAAGAGGAAGGAGTTAGTAACATAACTTCAGTAGCTCATAAAAGATCAAACTAGTCTCTATGTGCTCTCTCAAGAAATGAAAGAATTGAATTTTATGGATCCAAAGATATTAATTGGTGAGCAAATTGTGAATAATCCTAAGGAGCTAGACCCTTCCTGGTTTGTTTCATTGGAATGGAAATTGAATATGTATGACAATTTGGTAAAGGAAATTAATAATACACTTGATCAATATTATGAAATCTTGGTGGAAATTAAAGAAGATTGTCATATTTTGGGAGTGGAAATTACTGATGAGTTTAATGAAAACATTCTAGATATAAGAGAGATCTCTCTGAAGTTTAGAGAGATATTCAAGAAAGAAATAGCTAATCCTGCTACAGTGACATGGGAGTCCTTGAAACTTAATGGAATGGAGATCCACTTGAAGACTTATAAATGTGGAGAAGAGAAGAGATCTTATATGTTTGTTGAGTCTGAAAATGCTTTGGGAAAATGGAGAACCAGGTTACAAATTACTACAACTCTAGGAATCAAAAACATCATCGCAATTGTCACCAAGCACCGGGAATACAGGAAAATATTAAAGGCACAGGAGGCGTTACTGAAGGAGAAGGAGGCAAAAATAATTGAAAGAGAAGGAGTTGGTGTTGGGAGTGGGACCGCTATTTAGATTTTAGTTTTTATGTTATTTTCTTTAATTTGGCTCTCTTGATACTTCAAAGACTTTTTATTTTAATTTCTAAAATGGTTGTCTTCAAGAAACCGTTATCAAGATTAAAAAAACTCTATATTTTCCAGTGGATTGTCCCTTATTGGAATGATAGATTTTTGGATAGTTTCATTGCTATGGAATGCTTATCTATGAATAAAGATTTTATGGTGATGGATGCATAAGGATTTCTCAGTATAATTTAGGTGATTTGGTAGTTTAAGCTTTTATTGTTTAAGTTGGGTGGATGCCTTTATAAGTTATTTATGTTGAACTATTAGCTTATGTTAGCTTATAACTTATAAGTTATGGATGTTGAACTGTTAGCTTCTATTCAAGGAATAGATTAATAATATTCCTTTCAGTTATTTATCAAAGATTGTGTGAATGGCAATGCAATAGGAATTTATAAGTAGTGTGATAAGTGTTGTTCTTTAAAAATGATGTAGAATCACATATCAAATTCAATACCATGGAATACAATATAATTTTTTTGGATTTTCCTAACCTTAGTCGCTAGTCCTTAGAGTTTTATAACCTTGTCACAGAGTTCTAAATTTTCATAACTTCTTGATTCCCCGACTTGGTTGATGGTTCAGTTTGTTGAGTTGCAAGTCTTTCTTGGTCATCTTTTCTAATTCGATTAGTCCGAAGAGGGTTTCACTTTAAAACTTTTAGAGTGGGTTCTAAACTTCCCTTTTGAAACAAGAATGGAAAGAATAAAGAAAACTTATTATTATAACTAATAACACTATGAAGAAATGATCACTCACCTTTAAGTCCTCGTTTAGGCTTTCACAACTACGAATCGAGGAAGTAGAACTTCAAAACTAAATAAAATGTGTAAGAATAAATGACACTTTCGATTGTATTTTATATATCGATCCATGATTCCATATTTGGTGGTGCGGGGTTCGTGGTATATTAAAAATTTGGTGAATCCTGCGTGCTTATACAATGATACGTTGTAATTTTCAAGGCAAAATGTGTCCTCAAATATAATTATTTTTTAATGTTATTGGTGAAATGGGTCTTCACGGGCAACTATTTGTAAATTTTAATTGGAAAAATGGGTCCTAATATAATGTTGTTTTAATAGTACTGGAGGATATGTAGGTGTTTTATTAAATTCTTTCAGGATTCCAAGCGAAAATATTAGTCGGTCCAATTGAAACGTGTAGTTTGACAATGGAAAATTTGTTGCTTAAATATGCCTCATAAAAAAACTCATTAGCGAATGGACATGCATTGGACCTATAGTTCATAAAATCCGGGCGATTTAGACACCCTGTTGGGTGCAAGAAATTCACCAATTTCGACTTGGCTGATTCTTAGAATTCGCCAATTGGCGAAGATTCGCCACTAAGTTTTTCCCTATACGTCATTTAAGAATAAATAAGTGAAACGATTTTTAGATAAATTTCATATCCAACATTATTTTTCTACTCCTTATTATCCTTAGTCTAATGGTTAGGCTAAGGCTTCTAAAAAACAACAGAACAAGTTCTTCACAAAATTGTTAACAAATATGGTAAGAATTGACACACTTTGTTAACATATGTATTATGGGCATATCACATGAGTATTTGTATGGCTATTGGTACTACCTCATATAATATCATGTATAATGTAGATAATATAATTCCTTTAGAATTGGAAATTCCATCCTTGATGACAATACTTACCATGAACAATGTCTCTATCATCTAGAGTTTCTCGACGAGAACTGATTAAATACTCTCAAACATCTTCAAGAATATAAAAAATATATCTAAAATCAATACAATAAAAATGTTATTTTTGGTTCTTCCAAAGTACGTAATTTGATTCTTTACAAGAACTAACATAATGTAAATGCACCCCTAGGTACTAAAGTGAAATTCAGGCCTAACTAGTTGGGTCCTTACATTTTCACCTATGTTTAT
This sequence comes from Sequoia sempervirens, assembly GCA_007258455.2. NCBI lineage: Eukaryota > Viridiplantae > Streptophyta > Pinopsida > Cupressales > Cupressaceae > Sequoia > Sequoia sempervirens. The sequence continues at coordinate 23,863 of VDFB02391760.1, read as the reverse complement.
GGTTCCAAAATCTATGGACTATCTACAATAGATAGTAATCCTCTTAAAGAACTTATAAATGCTATGCACCTTTAACATTTTTATCAATAACTTATTTATGTGATATTTTAATAATGATTGATCCTTTAAGGATTAATATTATTTATCCTAAGTCATTCAATCATCAATGCATATTATTTGTGTTATAACTCTTGTGTGTATAAATTATATTCTATGTTAATTTAACATCCATGTTTACTGAACATATGCATTTATATTTTTGTATTCAAGATGTTTTTAAATGCTTGAAAGTTTTTCAAACACTTTATTGTTTTAATAATAAACTAGAATTATTAGATAGGTTTTTTATTGTATAGATAAATTTTAGCTTGGCATTCAATATTTCCTTTAATTTAATTTATCTCATTTCATTTTAGCATTATTAATTAAATTATTTTTGTATATTGGTTTATTATTCATCTAAATAATGTGTTTTGTAGCCATACTTCATTTCATTAGTGCAATTACTTTATTTGATTGTTGTTTACAATTCATTTAGATGATTATTATATTGAATTAAAAAAATTTATCCAAATTTGTTTGATTAAATAATAATTTTATTTAATTGAATATAGCATCACAAAACACATATACACAAACATAAATAAAACATCCAAACATATGCATGAAAAACATAATCATCTATTATATATATGAAAATATACAATGTTTGGCATATACAATTGACATCACCATTGTAACAAAATGTTGTGTATATACATCAAAATAATATCATAGTAAACATATGTATCAAGGAGTATGTGTCCTAGACCCCTTGGGTGTTGGTAGTTATCTAATTGAGGCTATTGATAGAGAGTGTGTCCTAGACACACTCCATGATGTAGCCTGCATGCTTCCAAGCTCACCCCTCATCTTGACTATATCCTCTTGAAGAATGGTCTCTCACTCCCTCATCTCTACCACCTAAACCATCTTCTCTCTCACTATGGGATGATCAGTATCGATGGGGTCATTCACTTGTTCTCTCTTTGTCACCCCAAACCTACTCAACTTGTCTCTCTAGAGCATCATGTGCCCTCTTGGCACTCTTTGATCTTTGCATAGCTTGGTCTTGCTCACCCCTTAGTGGGGTGACCTCAAATTTGAGTTGATCCCTCTCTCGAATGATAGTATGGACCTTTGTAACCCTCTGACCCTCTTGAACCTATGACTCCTCGTATGCCACTCTAAGATGTATAATGGGCTTGGATATCTCTAGGTGTTAGCCAATGGTCTAATATGATTGGTAATTATTTTTCATTGCACTCTCTAATTATACAAGTGACACTATCTCAGCTATGACTCGAATGATAAGGTTGGGCCACTCTTTTGTGTGTGCATTATAAAACAAAAACAAAGTCTACATCAGTAACTAATTTGTACACATCAAAAATATACAAATTGATATCACACACTTGATCCTAATCTATAACTTGCTTCATCCTAAATTATCCTTTGTCAACCATTTAATTGAATAGCCTTTTGATTAAAGTCATCATAATTCCCCTTTTAATTAAATAAATCCCTCAATTTAATTAAATCATTGTCTCTGTGTAATTAGCTAGGTCACTATCGTCTCCCTATCTTTGATTTAATTAAATAATCCATATTATTTGATTAAATCTTAAAAGCTCATCTAATTAAATTAAATAAATCAAACATTTATCTAATTTAATCTAACACATCACCCCTGCTAAATAAATTAAAAATATTTATTTAACTAAGTCTAAGTCATTCTCTTCTCATTTTGAGTTATTTAAATCCTAAAATCTAAGTCAAAATGTTCAAATCACTAACATCATTTAAATTAATTTCATGATTAATTGCAATCCTAATCACTCCAATCCTCTAGATTTGCAACTTGCACAATTAAATCATTTATTTGATTTAATAATTCCTATTACTTTCAAAATGGCATCAAAAGGGAATATTCCTCCAAGTTTGAAATCTCCCCAAATGACTTGTCCATCCAACAAAGCATTTAAAGCTCTTACATTGTCTCTTACATGTCTCCCACTTGGCATTTAACTCATCTTTCATCCCCCTAAACATGTCATCTCATCAAATTCAAATTTCAAACTTGCACATTGATCAAAATGTGTTCAAGCTTCCTCCATTCATAGCTTGACAAGTGGCATCATGCCATTGGATGAATGTTAGTCCCACATTGCTCAAATTTGGACATTCATCCATCTTGGAATTCTATAAATAAAGAGCTCATATCCTCATTTGATCATCCACAATTTATGCAAAGTTACCATGCCCAAATATCCATCAAATTTCATCAATCATTCTTGAGTTCTTAGCTAGGTTTTTGCAGATTTTGGCTTGGAGCTCTCATCTTCTACCATCAAAGTGGATCAATCATCTTCAACATATCAAGCTTGCATCTTAGGAATTGGGAAAGGGCCAATTTTCACATCAAATTGGCACCAATTCCCCCATGGGAACATGAGTTTGCACATCTAATTAGGATTCAATCTTTGTTTTATCATTTTCATTGTGTTCTTTGATATTTTCTTCCTAGTTTGAATGTTGTAAAATGGATTTCATGGGAATCCTTGTTTTAGCTTGCAATTCCTTGTTTAACTTGTTTATTCATGTTTTTTGCGTACTAGGAAAGGGTTCACACAATTATCATATATATACATATATAAACTCAAACATAAAATATATTATATTCTACACATATATCTATCTACATAAATTAAAAAAATAAATCTCACCTAGGTTCCTAATATGCCAATCAAGATCTTGAATAACAAGTATTACTATGGGAGCTATACTCACATTTGGAGGTGGTAGTGAGGTTGATCTCATAGTAGCTACTCTACTTGAATCCCCTCTCTCCCTCTAAATTAGTGCCTCATCTATTGTCGACGCCCTTGATAACCTTTGATGCACCTAAGGTCTCTCCTTTGTAGTTGTCTCATCCACTAGGCTCTCCTCTCCAGTAGTGCTTTGCTCTCCTCCCAACCCCTAAGTACTAGGATCCCCTCCAGGGGAATCCTTAGGAAAAATAGGGGTTGGTCTCAAATTTTTCCACTAGGTGATGTAGCCTTGTGTGACCGCTACATTATCCATAACCAAAACTAGATGGTCATCTTCTCCCTCATTGTTTGGGTTGCTCAATGCAACATCAATGAGACTATGTAGAGGTAAGTCTCCAACCCTAACTGTGTTATGGTGTGAACGTACATAGTTCATTATAGTCAAATGAACTTGTTGCACCTAATTAAACTATCTCATAACCCAACAATAGTAGAAGGGAACAACTATATAATTGTATTTTCTAGAAAAAGTCTATCATGTTGCATCTTGACCATATGTCTCACAACTTGGCTATGATTCCATCCATACATGTCATCATGATACCTTTATGTTGCACAACCTATCCAAATTTGTCTCCAAAAAAGTAACTTGTCAAACCTTAGTCTCAATGCAGTGGGTAGGCCTGAGCTCGTGGTGCATCTGATAAAATGTACGTCAAATAACCAACCATCCTTGTGCATGTGACATGATCAAATGCACACACTTGTAGAAATGTGCACACCATCAAACTTAGTCCCTCATGGTCATGAAGTGACTTAGATCATAATATAAGTGCACAAGCATGCCCCAACCCATGGAAAAATGGTTTGTTGCTCCTACATAACTCAAATGGCATGTGTTAGGTCCCCATGAAGTTGAGTTTCATTCCCATCTACCACCAAATACAAAGCTATGGTAGTGATCAAAATCTATCTAAAAATTGGCACAAACATTGATCCCCTTTAGCCATAGTACATAAATGCGACTTGTAGTGTCATTGGGTACAATTTGATCAAGAAAATATCATTGGAACTCTTACATTGTGATCAACAATCACTACTCCTTGATCATCACCCATTGACCACAAATAGGAAGTCTAAGGATGTGGTTGACATCCTCAAGGGTAATGATCATCTTCCTTATGGGGAACATGAAGATTGTGTCTGTATCCCATCTCTCCATCAATTCCATGAGTATGCTAATATGAAAAGTACATCTCTAGGAGAGAAAACACCCAATAGATCCCCACATCCCAAAGCAATGTGGTCTCATCTATTGATAGATTCGATGCTTGGATCTCTAAAAGAGAACACACTACTACACCTTCATGCTCTGACATGGTGGGCATAGGATAAAATATTTTTTACAAAAATTTAGTATCAATACTTCTAACTAGAAAAATCTATTGCAAGAAAAAGCATAATTTTTTTTTATTTTTCCAAGATGCTAGTATGTCAAAATGGACAATGATGTGTCCTCAGAAACTATTGCATTAGGTGGACACCTATGCAAACCCCAAATGCTTGTGCATCGATCAAATGCTTGCATGATTGACAAATTCCAATGCATGTCATGGGGCCCATTGAGGCTAAAAATAGTTTAAAATGTAAGTAAAAATGAAAAAAATCACTCAAATCTTAATAGACCAATCTCTACTTAACTCCCTCCCAAAGTTCGTTTAGCCTAGGTCACCGAAAGTTTCGTTTGTAAGCATTTTTAGTGGAGAATCACTCAAAACTTTGCAAAATGCCTAGGGTGACTAGTGAAAATAAATAGCAAAAATAAGCAAAAAAATTTCTTACAATATAATAAAAAAATTGTTGGTTGAACTAGCCTTCTTGTTTTCACTTGTCATTATGTTGGCAAAAACACAAGGGCGTATATATTCACCCTTCTCTAAATTTTTGTTTCGGATTTTCTTTTTCGAAACATTCTTCTATTTGTGTTAGTTTCTTCCAATTCTTTTAACTAAGATATATTCAATTTCATAGTATGCCCAAAATTTCCTCCAACATAAAACCCTACAAGTCCTTAAAAGTTAAGTTTTATCCAGAGTTCCACCAAACTCTAACTTGGGGGCATCATCGGTCCACACAAGAGAGTTTTCACTTCTTTATAGTATCCTTTTTGGAGTATCCTCATTTTACATTTTTCACATATTATTATCTACTTTAGTGTACCTCATTTCTTAGTACAATTAGCTCACTAAAGTAGAGGCAAAATGTAGTGTCAAAAATTGCATACTGGTGCAATTTCACTTTTATGTTTTGAACTCACTTTAGTCTATGATTTAATGGTAAATTTGTATATTAGATTATATGAATTCTTTTATCTTGCACTAGAAGAACACAAGATATTACCAACACATGTATAATTTTAGAAAAAAATTCTTGGACAATAATGCTATGCATAGATGTCTACGTGATGTGCTCACATCCAATGAATTTTCAAAATTCAAAAATATAATTTCCATGTGGCTTGTTTATGATGTGTGTTGTAATGCTTGAACGCATGTCGTACTGCTCGAACAAGAAAGTAATGCCTCTTCCCTTTCATTTGAGCAAACAATTTCCTCTCTTCATCATTTCTCACAATCTTTTGGTAATTTTTGAACACATAGTGAAACTTTTTCGAAATATCAGTAGCCATTGCAAGCACTCTCAAAAGAATTCTCGGTTTCACTTGCTTCCTCTCATACAATAGTAAGGACTTCAAAGAAAGAGTTCTTCATTTCTATATTTTTCGCATCCATTAAGAACAACCTAAACCACTAGTAATCTCTTTGGTTTTCATTTATTGCAAGATAATTTGTTTCATAGAACAATTTTATCTCCAATTTTATCAAATTTTTATTAGCATGCAATGGTGGTTTTCCTCGAGGTTAACACCATTATCATTTTATAATTGTCTTTTAATCCTTAATGTAGCTAGGATTTAAAGGTTTTTTAACATCTATCTCCTTTTTGGCTGTCTATGGAGGGTAAAAGACCAAAGCAGGGGTTTGGCTGAGGCAAACCCCAAAATAGCCCCAACAATCTTTCTTGTCTCTATGTGTGCATGTTAGAGTGGCTTTCATGACTAAAACGAATATTTTGAAAGTTTCTAGAGCAACTAGTAAAGCACAACAATGCTACATGAGGATGTTTGTACTACGCATCGTGTCCTAGACAACAAGCTTTTACATCTAATGCTTGGTTCTTTGTTTAAATTTTTATTTGTAATATAAACTATAATTCATTCATCTCAATATTTTTGTAAAAACACCTTTTATCCATTTCCTCTATAATTCGTAATTTGAAAATAAATTTAAATTGTTGATATAGTCTATTCTTTAATTTTTTTACTTAAATACAAAAAATTATTTTTGTTGAGATAATATAAAGGTTTGGTTTGCATAAAATGTTTATCCTTTTGTCTTATCAAATTATTGAATCCTTCTCATGAGATATCCTTATGTCTTATCAAATTATTGAATCCTTTTAATGAGATATCCTTATCTATATTTCTAGGACTCTTATTAATTTGTGAACACTCCCACTCCAAATAATTGGAATATAACTTAAATAAATATTTAATATTAATCTTGGGTACTATGATAGAATACACAAACCTTATCCATAAGATCACATAATCACATTCCCGAAAGAAAAGAAACACCATACACAATTTACGATAAAATTGTTTTATTTAAAAAAAGAAGATAAAATTGTTTTATTTAAAAAAATAAAAAGTCGTTAAAAGACGTACAAAAAGACATCTAAATAATTAACATACTCCAAGTATACAATTGTAAGGTAAAATAATAGACTACATAATATCATAAGTAACTGAAATGGTTAGCCTCGAATACATATTTTGAAAATGATGTGGACAAACATTATTTAAAAATGATGTGGAGAGACATTATTTAAAAACTTATATTAGATACACTAATTAGATTTTTCATATCTTAAATAATTCTTTAAATACACCAGCTTAATGTGCAATTTTGAAATAATCTGTGCTTTTTAACTCAATGAGCAAATTTAACTAGATCAATATTGCATCCACAAATCTCAACCAAAACGGTGAATACAGTAGATACCAACTTCTAGACTAATAAATACATAAGAATAGACGTGAAAAAATAAAAAAATTGATAATGCCATTTTCATCATTTACAACAATATTCTAGGTCTTGACAAGCTTGCATGCTTTTAGCTTTGACAACATCATTCCCCATAATAAGGCAAGAGAAATATAATTTTCTTCATTCCTCATGTAAATAAGGAGAGGAATAGTAAGGGAAAAAATAAATATAAGAAAACCACCATAAATGAAATTGTATGCTCTTCTTGGGAATAGACAGAGTGGTAATGAAAGTTACAATATATTATATATATAAATATTAACCTTCTTATATATTATTAAGAATATAGAAGAATAATATGTCCATTTAAGAAGGGTTAAAAATCCTCCTTATTTATGACCTAATTTCTTCATTGCATTCAAAATTGCTTCACAACTATATCCATCTTCAGTTGAAACTATATTTTGGCTTTCAGAAGGAACAATGTCTTCTCTTTGGTAACTTCCACTACTACGCAATAGTTTTTCAGAACCATATTCTACTGCCCCTTTCAAAATTATGGATTTGTGTGACCCTGACAACATTTCTTCATAATCAGTATCACCAGTCTCTCCCACAAAAACAAGCATTTTTGCTACCTCTGCTCCCCATCGAACAAATAAATACCTGTACACAGAAATATTCTTAGAACACCATCTTATAAACTTCCCGAAATTTTACAAAGCCAGAGTATTTTTCAGAAACACTGTTCTGATGTATCAGATGCCATGAAATAATGATAAAAATTGTAAAAGAAACTTTACATCTATCAATTTTAATTACTCATAATAAAATTAGACTGAAAATTTTAGCAAAACTTATTTGTTAAAGAAAATTAACACTAGCATCATGTTTTAAAAATTTATCATTAAATCAAACAATCATGATTCTTGTTAAAAAATAATCACTATATCAAATAACCATGATGGTAGTGAATTCACCATTCTATGAATTTAGAATAAGCTGGAGTAGTTGAAATAGTAATTTTGTATTTTGCATGTATATTTTGTATTTTGAAATCGCAATTTGTGAATACAGTGGGTTTCTATAACAGTAAAAACAGAGCATTTGAAAAACAGGCCACACAAAAAATCTTCAAACACAAAAGTGTTGCTGTAACCTTTATGGTATTTTGAGAAATATATGATACTCCATGACTAGAAAATTGTACTTCATAGGAAGTTCACTGTGTAAACTCATCCATGGTGATGTTATGTGTGGACTGTGGAGAGAGAGAAGGCAAAAGTAACATTCGCAAACAAAATGAGAATACATACCTCAAAGCTTGAGAGCGTGAAGCGAGAAGTGGAATGGCATGCATTTGTGTAGAATTACGGCAATACATTAGATGGCATCTTAAACCCCGCATTCTCATACTTTGACGAAGTTCGTCTACTTTCCGGACCTACAAGCATAACACCACTGGTCAGGAAGACCTGCTTAACTTTCTACAAGATTTATAAAAAGCAAACTGCAATTCAGTGTTATGGATCAGATATAAATATGGATTTTATGGATATGGTTATGGTGCAAAGTTACTCAATAGCCTAACCCATAAATTGCATTTTATACCTCCACTGCCACTCTGTTTTGTTCTATATGAAGTCTGTCTGCGGTATTAGAATCTAACCCATAAATTGCAACCGTTATGTATATTGTGAATCCATTGAGCTCCTATGTATGAGTCTAGACCCATCAGTTTGGTGCAGACCCACTGAGTTTAGATCAATTAGATTGGTGCAGATTCACTCTCTATGTGATTGACATTTTTAAATCTTATAAGCAATTCTGAGAGACATAATTTTTAGGCCCATCCGACTTGAGAGGAAAAGTACTTTTCAGAAGCTTGTAGGAAGAGGGTTATTTTTTTAGAATTTTCAGTCACAGCAAAGAAGAGGAGAGGCTGAACAATAATGATAGATAGTGAGTATGGTGCATACTTAGTTTACATGCAATAACGAAAGAACTGCATCAGATCAACAGTGACAATGTTATGACAATTCATTGAAAAAAGCCTGCATGGTTCGTGGAGTGAGGTTCTAGGTCAGATAACTTACACCTAAGAAGACCACAATAGACTAACAAACTGTTTCAGCAGTGTCTTGAAATTTTTAACTTATGTCACTAATCACCACCAACTGCCTAGCACAAAAGATATTAATTGCATACCTTGGTGGAGTCCTTCACAACATAGGAAAGGCAATGTGCATTGCTGTGCTCTGCATCCTCAACAATGACACGACTATGCTTTTGTTGGCCATCCCCTTCATGAGCTGTCAATTTGGACATTGTTTTCCTCAACCCTTCTGCACCCCATCGGTAGTCAATGTGGGATTCATAATCTACATCGAAATAAACTTTCTTATCTGATCCATCATCGGGATAAGATGGAGTAGTTGGGTAGTAGATTTCACTACCACTGCTGCAGATAAAAGCATCAAACTCCTGCGGCTGTATATTTCTTTGACTCAACATCTTGAGAGTCTCATCAATAGTTAGCGCTGTTGATAGCACAAAACCAACAAACCTTGCTGTTGTTGGATCAGAGAGCACAGATTTGAATATCTCCTGAATGATTTCCAACATGCGGGGAGCAGTTTTACCATCTTCGTCATAGCAGTCCACAGCTATAACAAAAATTCTTATCCTCTTTCGAAGTGCGGGATATTTGTTTTGGACGGCTACATTATTTGATGGAACCTTTGGCTCATTTTCCTCAAGTTTCTTCTGCTCAGTTTCTTCTGATGGGGGCAACCTTTTCAATTTACCTAAAATTTTTTTGACCTGGCCAGATATTTCAGGATTGCATTTTGCTGCAAGTAGTTTTTCAAGTTCCCCAGAGTTATCCACAGAGCCATTTATAGAAGATCTCTCAGCATCAATTGAAAGCCTGAGAGACATGTCTTGTACATCTTTCAATGAATCACCCATAGATTCCTCCACAGTAGAATGAGAATCCATTGGGTTGTCAGTTTGCCACTGAGGATGCCTCATCCTACATAAAGCTACCCTTGACAAATAAGTCCTGCAGTGTTCTGGCCATGAAAAGCGATGGATGTTTTTCAATCCATTGCGACGGCAGTCATTCCATAAGTTCTTGTCTGCTACAAGCTTCAGTAGTGCAGCAGCTATAGCCTGCTGCTCATGCGGATCAACCAACAGCCCATTGTGCAGAGCCTGCAAAAAAAATGTAACATAAATTTTCAGTTCATATTTTCACTCTTTTTTTTCAATGTATATAGTTAAAACTTGTATGATTCTGAGTCTAAATCATGTAATCATGATTCAAAAAATTTCTCTGCAATTTATTCTTTACAAGGCTTCACTATTACAAATAAATTTGTCCATCTCCATATATTGAGGAGACATCAAGTGTCCATCAAATTTGAAAAACATTAAAAGATAATATACATTACCCTGTGTATGTCCACTGGCCCTCCATTCTTTGTTGCAACCATGGGCAACCCATGCGCAGCTGCCTGCCGTTTATAAATAGCAAAACTTATAGGAAAATTCGAGTAGAAATAAATCCTATTATCAGGGAAAAATAAAGTTCTCTTGAGAGAAAATCAGCCACAGAATTGACGACATAATATTTTGTTTACATATAAACTCAGTATAAATTAAAATAAGATTGATATTTAGCTATCAAGAAGCTTGTGTAGTGAATCTTATTACCTCAATGAGAGTGAGACCAAAGGGTTCCACCAGAGCTGGATTAATAAATACCCCCTGGAAACCAACAAGGTTTTTTGATTTAATACTAAGCCATATATGCTTCATCAACCATAATAATAGGTTCCCTTGGAACCTATTCGAGAAATACACACCTTGGTTTTTGCAGCAAGGCGATAAATTTCCGGAACATCAGATTGCCTATGATGCTTAGGGTAGGCAACTTGTCCATATAAATCATACTTATCTATCATCTTCAAAACGGTTATGAGAACAGCTGCATTACCCCCAGACATTTCATCTACATCATCTCTGTTCCCCATTATCAATGTCTGCATAACAATTTGAATTTGTTATATAATGAGATTACAATTTCAGAGACACCATCTATGATCTAACGTATGTACATTCTAGGTTAATCTTTGCATTCAACAAAAGATACACATACAAACTCATCAATAGAATACTAAAGCCAACTTTTTTTTCCTCACCAGATTGGCAAGCTCACGTAATGGACGACACTCTCCAAATGCTTTCACAAGGGTAGTAATATTCTTTTTTGGATCCGGTCGAGATAAAGCAAGAATCATCGGTTTGTGTGGGTTTGAGAAAAAACGCATTATCTGTGAGACAAACATGAAAATGCTAGTTTATAGTTGGAAAACATATGATAAAAGTAGGTCAAAATGATAAAAGGACAGATGAAGGGTATTTGATAAAAATGATACTTACCTCAGACCATATTGGTGGTAGAGCTGAAGCTCTAGGAGATAGGTTGCCATCACCATTGATCAATGCTACAAGGTCTCCATCAGCATCTGGAGGTTCATCTTGATCAATCACATTGCTGAAATCCATTCCAGGTGGTATAACCTGGAATTTCAGGGAAGTTTAGAAATCTTGTACCTCCCATTTTCCAAATGTCAATTGAAAGATTTAGCTGTGAGTTTCCTTTTAAAAGCTAGAAAGAACAATGCATAACTTCAGGATATCATGCCTATTTTGCAGTTCTTAAGGACTTAAATTAGTATACGCACAACATTGTCACATTGCTTTACTTTTAAAACATTCCTTGGTAGCTACTCAAATCATCCTAGAGTAGATTCTATTCAACTACAATGAAAAACAAAAAATACTTGACCAAAGAATAAAACTCACCACCATCCGTGGCATGTAACGACCATGACAATTCACTCCTCGCTTTGCACGTGCTCTCAAAACTTTTTCAAGTTTGACATCAAAACCATCATATAAACCCCATTGCTCATCAATTTCTTGCTTTGTACTTGTAATGACAAGCTCTGCAGCATCCAAGGATAATTCTTCTGCTTCAATTCGGCGCATTATTTTGTAAGTTGTATTAATGTCCTCTCTTGATTGTCTTCCTTGTTTCAAAAGTTGCTCTAGTTTATTTCGCCCAAGGGAATGACCTGTAAGAACCATTGGAACATTCAGAGCTCCTGACAAGAGTGCTGCACTATCCCCTGCATCTGCATAGTGGCCATGAATAACATAAGGCCAAACTGATTCCCCTCCACCAACTTGCTCTCCAAGTACCCTAGACATGTTTAAAATATGAGCTAATGCTCCATCTACAAATTCTTGAATGTGAGGCCATAGTAACTCCTTGCGAATATATTTATCTCTTGGGCCAAAAGGAATCCTTATGATATATGCACCACTGCTCTCCCCTCCACCATGACCATCAGCATCATATGATCCTGGGGCCAACATTTCTGTTGGTTCACCATAACTCCAGTCAACATCTGGAGAGGAGATCTGTCTTGTCAATAAATCAACACGGTACACTCCAGGCATCATTGACAGTGCCCTTGCAACTTCCACAACATATTTAACCTAAGCAGCATTAAATATGTTAATTCAGAAAGCATTTTGTAGAGTAACTATTATCAAAGATTGAAAGATAAATTTGCTCAACAAAAGATTTAAGATATTTAAATCTCCTACAGGGCAGAGAAAATAAAACCACATAAGACTGTCTTTGATAGTAACATGATCAAACACTTACTTGCCCACCCGTATCAGAATCGCTACCTAATTCCATGTTATCTCCTCTCACCAAACCATGCAAACTGCAGAACATAACAGTGCGTGAACTAATATGCAAAGAACTTGCAATAAAAGAATTTCCATGTGCTTTTGCTTTAAATTTAAATTGATTGCCCGAGGTTGACATCTTCATGAATGGAACAATTTCATTTCTTTCTTTGTGACAATAAGGAACTGACTTTACAAATTGAATTAACATAAATCTACTTTCTTGGTAACAATAACAAATGTCAAAAATGAAAATACAAATTGTATTGAATTGAGCTGTGAAAAGGATTTTTTTTGTGGAAAAATATTACTTGCATTTTGCAGCGTAAATAGGTAGCATTGGAGCATACCTCAATCCTACTCACTACTACAAACTTTATAAATAAGTACAGAAAGAATATGAAACCATCATCGTTAACACAGGGAAATAAAACATATGCAACTCTTATAAGTAGCATGAGGAAAGAAAGCATATGCTACTTTAATATATCACACTCTTTGTTAAGATAATGTTTTCTCATACCCTATTTAAGTTGGGGTCAGGAACACTATTCTTGGGATAACACCCTGACCTTGTGTCATGCTAAAAATAAATTACAAGATTCCTGCAACTATATTCAGGCAGGAAGAGATGTTTGTATTTAGAATATTGTAGTGACATCACCTGAAAAATATTGAAGAGGGTGCTCACAACCCAATAAAACAGAAGCAGAAAAAATCCAAGTATGGTCTACAACAGTAAGATAAATGGTTTAGAAATGGACAAGAATAGATATCAATTGACGATTGTGTTTATCTTTATTATGAATCAGTTGAAAACAATTATGGCTGGTAAGGAAACATGGCAAGGAATATATAAGTTCAATTTTACTAACAAGAATTTCACTTCTTCAATAACCTAGATATAGGATGCTGCTTCTACCCTTCATATTGGTGAATGCTTGTTTTTTAAGTTGATGTTGTCGCCCATGTTTCAGAAATGTAAGAAGTTTTCTAGACAGACGTAGATGTGGATACTCAAGCTAACATTTGGTAATTCTGGTGTACCAAAATTCTTTTCTATAATATAATGTTATTTAAGACATTTTAGTATCTTCAAAAGGGCCCTGGCCAAACTTGTAAAAACAGGGCAGCTTAGAAATTTTTCTACCAGCTAAAGAAAGCTATAATGGCCGGCAGTTACATCAGAAACTAATTTTCCCCATCAAAAGCAAGACTTCTAAATACTCCTCGTAATAAAATATGAATCAATAGGTCAAATAAAACTTGCCAAAGGGAAGTATTAAACTTCCAATCCAATATTCTTAAGATATGAATAGTTCAATTCTGTTTCCTTGTCTGACAAAATCAAGCCTCTTTATTATCTTCATCATAGCGCAGATACAACACAAAATAAAGCCATGCAGTATGTGCATGCAAAGAAGATGTTTGCAAAGGTGGTATCCCAGAGCTTTAACACAGTGTGGCCATATTACTTTCAAACGTTCAAATTGAAATGAGGCCATGTTTTGGTTCCTAATAAAGGGTCCAAATTTAATTGTAGCTTCCAAATTTTATTATAAGATGTGATTCAGTCACAGTTGAGTAACAAATGAAATTCTACAATGTAATCTCAATGTTGCATTATTTTTGGGATGGGTGATGCCACAAGAGAAAGGTCAAACCTTTTAAATTCAATACTTGGTTTCAAGCAAAGTCCCACAAATTGTACTCGTTAATGACTGAAGAGTAAGAATACAAATTGTATTCATTCTTGGCGAATAATTGAAAAATTACATGGCAAATTAAAAATTGTTACATACAATAGCTAAAATTTTAAAGAAAAATGGGATATAAAAGATCCGATTCTCCAACTGCTACAATAACTTGTATATTTAAAGAACTTTATCGTCTAGTTTTGATTGGTCAATCTCAGGTTGAGTGGACTTTGAACAAATATAGGTCAAACTTTGGTCATTCAGCCAGTGAGCAAGTAAAAGTCACAGGTGTGACTGGTTTTACAATGGATTCATGGTACACTGTGCTACTGGTTATCATAACTATTAATTGTCAAACTTAGGCTGGGAAAGCTTTTACCGATAGTTTAGGGTCTTGCAGCATCGAGGCAATGAAACAAGTAAATATTCTACATAAAGGTTTGTAAATATGAGGGCTACAACTCACATCAATCACAAAAATGATGCAAATTTGTGCTTTGTGCTATCATGGACGAAATGCATCAAGTAGATAATTAAAATTAAGATATAAGAGTACTATATAGACACAAAACTGGCATGAATTCAAGGTACATTTTCCTTTTAATTTATATTAAATTATGAGGGAGATCGAGCAAAAACATCTGGAATGTAGATGTTCGTGTAATCCAAAAAGAAGAGCATCAAAGATAAGCTAAAGTAGCCAGCTAATAACTTAATATCATATGTGGGATCCCTTCCCACGAAAGGATAGACACAACAAAGCTTGGAAAAACATACTCTTTAATGAGTTCATTGCAAATCAAACTTAAAAAACACATGGAAACCAAGATACAGAGGATAACAGAAAACAATTATCAGCATTGTCCTACTGATTGATGCAATAGAAACAAGGATGCAAATTTACAAACAACAACCCCTGACAATATTTATTTTTCTAAGAGATTTTATATCCTTGGATTTGATAAGGCTTTCAAAAGGACCTCGGTTAAGAAGGACGAAGGAGAGGACTTTTATGTTATGTACATCAGCTTATTATTTCAAAATTTAACAACATACAAGAAGTTTGAATGATATAGAAGAAATTAGGCCTTGACAAAGCCTTTATTGGTAAAACCTTTCAGCATTTAACACATACTACTCTGAGGCAGTTCCCGTGACATAACAAAATACAGAGCTTCCACAAACTCAAGACTTGATGAATTCCTGCTATGTTTGTCTAATGAACTTAACCAAAAGCCGGTTCTTGTTGAATAAATTTTATGTGCTCTTTTATCGCATAAGTATCGAGTTATCAACCTCACTCATAGCCAAAGGAACAATAACTGTAAATGAACTGATAAGTTGGCCATTTTCTTTTTAACATGAAACCATGCATCTTATACACACACAAAAAAATATTGTCTATGTTGACCCAACTTGAGTAGGACTAAAGCCAAACCATATGCACATAGTTTGCTACAAAGGAAAGCCAAATGGAAATGGTTCGATAACTTTATGCTTCCTGGTTAAAAACTTGGAAGTTAAGTCTAGTTATGATGAGATCTTAGTATTACCTAACTCACCTTTCGATGATTAAGGAACAAAGTTTAGTAAGCAAACCACCCAAGGGTATTTAAGTCGGACTGGAGAAATTCCCGACGTATGGAGAGCCCACAAAGGTTTAATGCCCTTACTTTCGCAGAACGACACCTCAAACTTTGGCTCTAATAAGGAAAAAGGAAATACAGGATTCATTGTATTCAGGGCCTACATATGTTTGACGTTGAAGAGAAAAGCTCGTTGGTCATGGTATCAAAGGGGAAGGCTACCCCAAAATGCTCCACTTAAACGTCAAATGGTTCTGATACTAAACAGTCCATGACAATTTTACTCCTTGTCCACCTGCAAAAGTTGTGAATAGTTGTCCTATTTTTGTTGGCAAAAAGTTATCTTTGACTGTTGAACCATTTGATATTTAAGAATGGTGGCCTCAAAATAGAGAACTTACTGAATTAAACAAATAAATAAATTAAATTAAATTAAATTAAAAATTTATACTATTGTCCACTAATAATCGTACAAGGTTAATTGGATTGGAAGAGCAGTGAATTTCATAAACAAGTTTTGAGAAGAAAAAATTTTATAACTAGAATTGCTTGAACAACAAAACAAATCAAGGCAGTCTTCATCTATTATGGAAAACGTCATGGCTTAAATCATTAATGAAGTCATGTTAACTGACAGGAATCTTGTACACTGTCTAACAGAGATATTCTACGTGCAAGTCCACGCTGGTAAGGCATACACTGCTTTGTGAACAATGATAATTCGCAACAGTGGCCTCCATAATTAAAGAAAAACGACCATAGCGTTTAAAGACAGCAAATTATAAAAAGCTTATGAATATTTTGATAAAAGAAAAAGCTTTGAGAATATTTACCTGATGAGCACAATGTAGAGGTGCTTTGATTTATTTTCATCGGACCACACCTGCACGTCCGAGAAGTCTCTGGAAAATGCGCGTTTGGGAGTTTCGGCAATGGCAGCAACATCAGTTTTTTCTCCCTCAGATAAATCCTCTGACATATCCTCCGTCGCATCTTTCCGCCCTTGTTCACGTTCAATGTGTCTCTTTGCAAGCCTGTGCGCATCGTCCCACTCGAGCTGTCACACAATTTTTTCATTTTAGAGTCTCCGTTAGCTCGCAGAATAACTAACTTTTCACCGAAAAGTTAAAGAAAAAAAGAAAACGATAATGATTCACAGAAGATTCCCCCGCCGGGTCCCATGGGATCGATTCCGATCACCCACTTGGAGCTCCGGCAGCCGTTGATTGATCGAATATACCCATTAAATTATGTGCCTCTTCTTCCAATTTTCTGAAAATGATTCAGAATATTAGAAAGAGGTACTCCTGATTATGATGTTTTTAACCAGCCTTTGCTTTCTATTCTCAGGTAGATTGGTTAACAACTTTAACTTGTTTTAACAAACTCATCAACCTGCATTATTAAAGTTTGAGTTTGGACGTTGAAAAAAGTTCAATCTTTTTTCGGTTTGGTACAATGCACCTCAAAATTCAGCTAGATAGCGGAAGGGTTTCGAACTCTGCACGTCGAAACTCCCAACAATCACAGAAGCAACAGAGGGAATGCTTTCTAAACCCGCAGGGATTTGAACTAGTTTTAGCAAATTCCGCACGCAAAACAACTTACACAGGGATAGCTGTGAAATTGGAATTATAACAGACGTGAAGTCACTGGATTGGACTACAGATATTAATCAGAAATGAAGAACAGTAACGTGAAAGATATCCCTTGACCTTTCACTTGATCATTGCAATTGCTGTAACAGGAATCACACAAAGGTAGCAGAGGTTCAACCCAGGTTAGTCAACAATACAATTGCTACATGTCTGATTGGCTATTAAATTATTAGAAAATCATGTAAAATGATCCAGCTTCAGGTACCATAGCATCCAGGACCGAGTTTGAAGCGTATTCTCTGAAGAACATCTGACCGTAAATAATAATAATAATTAAAATTCAAAGATAAATTGGTTTCCGAATTTTAATTAAATATTATTTACGGTCATGCTGTACGGGAGGTCCAGATTCATTCTAAACTGTTTGGAATGAATCTCTGCCGTCCCCGAACTTCGTTTAGCCACCAAGTTAATAAGTGCATGTCAGTAGTTTTTCAGTACCTGCTTCTTTCTACGTGCCAGGTGCCAAATCCTCCAGCACATATTTTCCAATCTGTTGTTACGTTCCATGGTGTTTCGCATGGCCACCACCTGCAAGCAAAGAAAGCAATTTCGATTAAACCGTTCAATCCAGCTTCAAATCCTCGTAACAAACCAGACTAATTTTTAGCTTAAACACACAGTTTATCTTAAGTTCCTTATCCCCATATGAACCCATGAAAAGGTATGGAAGAAACCCTTAAAAACCTCTCAGAGGCATTTAATGGCTTCATTAAAACTACAGTTTCAGCTCAATTGTTCTGTAAAGAATAAACAAACAAGGAAAATAAACCTTTATCCATGTCCGATGGAGGTCGGATTCATCAAAGCCGGAAACAACTTCCGTAACAAAGTATTTGGTGGGATTGAAGGTTCCCCTTTCAAGCAGCGTCAGAGCAGGCTTACTCTCCTCTGCAAATCCGGTTCTGGAGTCCAATATTGCCTCCAAATATCCATTTATCCATTCATTCCCCGCCATTCTCAATTTCCCCCACACACAAAACCCGCCCAGTACCGGCAATCAAATTTTAAAAGAATTCAAAAATTCGAACTTGAGACTCCTTTAGCAAACCAGAAACATCATAACATAAGCACCAAAAGCTTTGCCCAAGATTCCTAGAATTCTCCCTCCATGAACAAAATTTGCAACAGAACAAAACCAGATATTCCAAAATCAAAGGCGCACAGACAAGTGCCAAGGCCACTGTTAGATTCCTCCCGCCACGTCAATGGCGACAAATCTAACAAGCCTCCACCAACCAAACAAAAAAATCTCCACAGAGACCAATACTAAAGCTCACACTACCGATTTTACAGCCTAAAGCAATGCAAAACAGATTAAAAATGACAAAATCTTTTCCTGCAAAGATGCAGAAGCGAGGCAAATTAATTGGGCCAAAAAAATTCAAATAAAAGCAGGCCTTGGACTTTTTAATCTACAGCAGAGCTACGCCCGATGGTTCTTCTTCATTTGGAGCCGCGACCGTCTCCAAGAAGTCTCAGAGTTGGGGGCTCCTTTTAAAGCTACGCGTTCCCGCAAGAGGTCACATGAGCGCCAAGTGTATTAACTTTTACTTAACCTCATCAGTTAAAAAAAGCTTTTACATTCAATTATTGACATTCATTTAACCCTAGAATCATCCTTAAAGCTTCTGTAAATTTCATTTACTTATAATCTTATTTTACAGTCTCTAATAATTGGAAGTATGGGGGGTCACACGTGCGAACTATGCGACATGTATCCAGTAAGAGATCGCACACGTGTCGAGAGGCCTACTCTTTTTTGTGTGGCGTGACAATCCCGCAGCTCTCCTAACCACTGGTATGCAACCCAAAAATATAGTAATAATAATTTAAAAAAAAAAGAATACTAGGTTATATTTATTATTTTTTATGGCTCAAATTTATTGCGATGTTTTTCCTCAGACGATAGTTGTGAAAGTACAAAAGCGACAAACAGTCGGAATTAATTAATTATAAATAAACGATATTAACTGTTACACGTGGCGGAGAATGGTTGGGTTTGGATTGTGTGATGTTGATGTTTGCGGTGCGAATTAATTAATGTACCTTTCGCTCTCTAAATGCTGCCTACAAGGAATTTTAGATATTGCAGGGCTACGCGTTAAAATATGTGTTTTTAACTTCTTTTTTTAATTAAAGTGTCTATTCTAAAGTAAGGGAATCAATTATTTGTTCATGCCACCACGGGTATATAACTAGAGCACACGAATATTCCTTTTAATGAAGCTCCTTTAGCTACCAAGTGTCTTGCTTGCTACTTTTATTTTACAACTCTAGCAAGCATATCCCTCAAATCTACACATTCTTTAGGGAGCAAATGTTGTGGCTGCAACTTTAAGCATATTAAAAGTAGAGGACCTCCATCCATAAATTACCCATAATCACATATTATTCCTCCTTTCTTAGTAAGCTTATTCTACTTATTCTAAGGTATGGGTCGTGGTGTGGTCCGTGCTTTCAGAGGATTAGTCTCACGTCCTCCTCCTCCAAAATCTAACAAAAAAGTAACTACAGAGTAAGGGTGGTTGAGTTTGCTAGGCATAGTTGCAAATCTGAGCGCTTGTCACGATGGTTGGGGAAACTTCTGGATTACCAAATAATAATAATAATAATAATGGCAAAAAAAATCTTATTGTTTTGATGTGAATTGTAATGTATAAGTGGTATAATTGTGTGTAAAAGGGTAAAAAACTTGGATCTTATCTTAATCTTATCTTGATATATTTTAAAAGTTTGGATTCAATTTTTTTTTTTTGTCTTTTCTCTTATTTGGATCAAATCTATTATCATAGAAATGAACCTAGTTCATTTTCACGATGTATAAATGACTTAGAACTTCCAATTTTTCATCCTTTCTTGTAAAAGTAAACTCAGTCAACTTGGTGAAGATAACCCAAAACCTTAGAAATTGAATAGTTTTTATTTGAGTTATCCTAAGAACTAGTGCCAAGGACATGAAATATATCTATTATGGTGAAAAAAAAAATATCTTGCACTTGTCCCCTTTGTTTTGAACTCTATTTTGATTAAATTAACCCTAATGCAATGGTTAAATGCATAAGTGATATATTTTTGTGTAAAAGTTGGAAAATCACTTGAACCTAACTTGATCATATCTTTACACATTCCAAAGAGTTCGAATTCAATTTGTCTTTCTTTTCCTTTCCCTTCCTTGGGTGAAATCTTTAGGCATAGATTTGAGCCTAATTCATTTGCATGGTGCATAAATGATCCTAAAATGTCCAAATTCAAAATTTAAATCAGGTCCAAGCTACCTCTCTTCTTATTAATTGTTATTTATTAACTTTTAGTACTAAATATATATGTTAATTTATGTGTTATGGTGTTGTACAAAACTATATACCTTAATTCATTATTGTGTTAAGTTATTCATACTCATCAACTTATCAATTGATGAGGTATTAAATTTAGGCTCTTTTAGTGATTCTTGTTTAATCAAATCAACAAGTTATTCTTTTAAATCACCAACTTAATTAATCAAGTCAAGGCTTCTAAAACAAATCAATGGTATTTTCTTGATGAACTCCTAAATATCAATTAAAACATGTCTTTTTCATTATTTAATTTTACCAAATTGTTTTTTGGCTTTGTTGATGGTCTTAACCATCCATTTAGATGCCTCCAACAATTTGATGGGTAAACTACAATTTGAATGTTATCAAGGATATTCTTTGCTATCAAAATCTCATACTTATATTCTCTTATTTCCTCGATGAATAGTAAATTTAACTCCAATGTTCACAATAATAAATCAAACTTTTCTTCTAGTTCCTTAGTGTAATTCAAGTCATCTTGTATTTTGTGATACAATAAAATTGATTCATTGCTTATTTTAGATCCTTGATCAAGTAATTTGTTCATCCAATCCTTAACAACTCTAGTTGCACATTCAACCTCACCTACTACTAGCATTTTATTATAAGTTATTGTGAAGTGTGAGGGGAGTGGAATGGTAGAAGACTACATTGGATTTATTAGATACCACACATATGGATGTTAGTTATCCACATTTTTCTTCAATTGTGCTTTACTTGAATCTCCATCTTTATTTATTGCATGAAAGATTGTATACATTGTACTGTTTATAATCTCCTTATCTCCTCTAGTTTTATTATTGGGTGCTGGAAAGAAGTTGAGTCCACTTTTTGGCCAAAAAGTGGAAGTGTTTTCCTTGATTTTCAACATTTGACACATTTGACCTTAAAATTTGAAGCACTTAGAGATGGAATCTTCAAAAAAGTCACTAATCATAATTTAATGTAGTACTCAGAGTCTAGTTTCCAAATATGTAATTTATTTCAATACCCAGATTGTACAAATTGAGTTTCAATAGGCATTTCTAAAAACCACTGTTTAAAAGTCACTTTTCTTATACCATACAATGTACGTGTACAACATCCGTATTTTGACCTAAATTATCTTATTTTTCTAAATCCTTTTTGGAAAAGATTTGTGACTCATTGAAGCTTGTTCTCGATATTTTTTTGTAATTTTTTATTGAATATATTTTTTTTGTTATTTTTTTATTAGGCATATTTGTCGTTCTAAAAAATCGTGTGTACGACACGCATAAGATGACCTTAACTTATCATTTTTTGATTTTTTTTATTTTAATTTGAAAAGAATTTGAAGTTTGTTCCTGTGCAATCGGTTCGCCAAATGTTATGTTGATCAAAAGTTATTAAAATATTAAAAAAAATTGATATTTAAAGTTTATGGACTTGTTTCATCAGAAATTAATTGAAAAAATAGAAATCCAATTGTAAAAAAATTATATTTGAATCTGCATTGTCTCATCTAAATGGGTTTTAATTTCGTCAAAAAGTTCTGCAAAAAAAGTCGTCAGCCATATGTCCAAACTTGGTATTTTTCTCTGACATTGTTAGGACCTTCAACTTGTAGGTCAAACCAGGTTGAAGGCCTAAGTTCGGATTCCCATTGCTTTTCCCGAACCAAAATACAAAGTAAAAACCCAACCACAAAGCAAATTCAAATTTAAATTTTTAGAAACAGGATCTCGATTATAAAACGAGATCCCGTTTTATAATCAGGATCATGTTTCCCACTATTAAATAGTGTGACTGTTGACAGGGAAATGAGATCCCGTCTTATAAATGGGATCTTGTTCCTTTGTCAACTGTCCCCACATTAAATATTAGGAACGGGATCCCGTTTATTTTTTAATCGTTTTATTTAAATTTATTGTCAAAAATTACTATGAAGTTTGCAACTTCACATGTACGGTCGAGAGCAATAAAATTGGGCTATTTTTCATCAACTATTGTTTTTACAGGTGGTGAATTTGGATTTTTGATTAATTTTTTCAAAGGAGGCATCGTGTAAACCGTTTTTGAAGTGGAATTTTGTTAGTTTTGTACTTGTTTTGAGGAACAAAAGGTCTTCAACTTGCAATATGGATTGATTTTTTCAAATGGGGCATGAAGAAAACAGTTTTTAAAGTGGAATTGTGCTAGTTTTCTACTTGTTTTGAGGAACATAAGAGGAAGAATTTTGTCCTTATAGGTCTTCAACTTCCACTTTGGATTGAATTTTTTGAAGAATTTCACTATTGACATTCATTTGTGCTTGAGAATTTTATAATCATGGGAAATAAAGCTCATAATAAGAGGAGGAAGACATTGACTCTTGAAGAAATTGAAGCAAAAAAAGAGGAGAGACAAAGACAAAGAGAAAGAAGAATGAGAATTAAATCAATGAATGATGAGGGAGCATCCAATTCCACAACTATTGAAGATGAAAACATTGAGGAGACCATGGTTGTAGATGAAGCTAATTTGCAAGAAGTCAATTTGGAGAAGAATATGATTATACAAGCAAGTCCTACTATGTCTTCAAATCCCTTTTTCAATGCTATGGAGAATGTTTCAATATGCACAAATCCAGGTACGTCTTCAAATCCACATGTTAGTGAAATGAAAAATTTGTATGTAGAAGTTTTACAAGATGTTGGACATAACGATGTTGACATTGTTAATATTCAGAGAGATGAAACTTTTATAGTATTTGTTGAAAATGAAAATGAGAATGATCCTTTTGTTGAAAATGAAAACAAAAACCGTTTTGTTGATGTAAATGAAAATAAAAATTGTTTTGTTGATGAAAATGAAGATGAAAATGTAAATCGTTTTGAAGTTGAAAATGAAAATGATAATGAAGATGAAGATGAAAATCTAGAATGTGATGTTG
>VDFB02391759.1:0-11055 GCA_007258455.2 Sequoia sempervirens | reverse complement strand
CTCAACCTAAAAATCCCCATGGTCAATTATTGATGAAAATTATGATTGGTTGCATTAGAGGATTATAAATAGTGGGTAAAAAATTGGTAACCCCAACCTCTAAAAGGAGCACATTGAATTTTAGCACTGACCATTAGAATACCAAAGTGAGTAGGTATAACGAGATGTGGAGAAAAGAATAAATAAATAATCTAATACTTGATAGAAAAGATGGTGAAAAGAATATGATAAAATCCATTAGTAAAAATTTGGAGTTTACCATGTAGACCTTAAATATGTTTAAAGAAAGTGATCCCAACAATGAAGAAGAAGATAAATCAAGTGATAATAATATTATTAACTAATAAAGAGTTATAAAACGACACATCCAAGTTGAAGAAATGCTATGAGGAGATGAACCCTTCAGAAAAAGAGTCACCCCCTATGCCACTTTAGTTGAGAATTTTTTTTAAAGAGGATATAAGTAGAGGACCCTTGCTTAGGCTAGAAGAAGTAAGAGCAATGAGTGATTGTATATGATATTTCAAAGTACTTGGAGATGAAAATTTGAGATTTAATTGCCTAGGGACAAGGGAAAAGAAAAGAAGCTAGATCGACATCGAAGGCCTTACACTGTGCAAAAGGGAGTTTGAGTAAAAGAAGAAAGGAGAACCAAGAGCAGAGAATAGACCAAAAGGAAGGATAAGCCCCAAATTATAGAAAGCTAAATAAATAAAAAACTTCATCTCTTGTATTTATGACAACCAACAAGAACAAACTCCCTATTTTTTTAAAAGATACTAAAGAGGCCATAGAACACATGTTTATCTTGGAATTTCATTAGAGATGGATTGCTTTTGTAGGAATAGTAAAAAATGATGCAATAAAATTGTATATGAAAGAATGTTCTAAGGTAAAATTCCACAATTGTGTCCCACTTTTGGCCAACAAAAAAGTCTTAGTAGAAACATTTTTTTCCTAAAAGGTTTTTAGGGAAAGGTTTTAGTTAAAACTATATGGCAACTACTTGGAAAAAAGAGTTTTATCCAACACAATTTTACTCAAAATATTAAGGGTGAAAGGGTTCTAGTTGAAACTCATCAAAATAAAAATAAATAAAAAGGTGCAATTCATCATTTTGTGTTTTAGTTGAATCTATTCTAATCAAATTGACTTCCCCCCAAACATCCTTAGTTGTTACAACTAGCCTTCTATAGACATCTAAAAATGCCCTGATCAATATCACACACCTAATTCAATTACTAACACCATTTCTATCCTAATTCACTCATTTTCACCTATTTAATTAAATAATCTCAATTGTTTAATTAAATTCATCTTTTTCCTAGATATTAATTGAAAAATTAATATTGTTTGATTAATCTACCCCCTTTCACACTAATTTTCATCTTATTTTTTTAATGAATAGGCAGCTATATATATTAATATAAAGATAAAGTTACATATTCACAAAAAAAAAGTGGGTGGTAAGAAGGAACACCACGAGAGTCATATGGGAAAAGCCTAAAAAATAAAAATACTAGAGTCATATGGGTCAAGCCCAGAAGTCCATAATCATAACAATTATAAAATAAAAAGGCCATCACACGACCAGAGTAGTGCCAACAGAGCCAAGAGGGTCTCTGTCATCCAAGTGCTTCCCCCATACATCAGTGGGATCTAGAGTGACGTCAGGAGGAGGACCTCAACCATCATCAACATATTTTTCCTTCTCTTTATCTTTATCCTCGCACTAGGGCGAGATTGCAAGTGCAAGCCACAAAAAAATTCTACCAGAGTCTAGCCAACCAAAGCCAAAAGCAAGAGTGTCATCAGAGGGCCACCCAGAACTTCCACTGCTGCTCCCTGTAGCTCCTCCAAAGGGCCACCCTTGGCCAGCCCGCAGAGGAGGAGACCGGGTCCATCGAGGAGGGAAACAACCATGCTAAAGAGGAGGTTGAGAGCGGGGATGAGTAGAGCCACTCCACTATCGTCCTCGAGAGGGAGACCAACCGTGAGAGGAGGTGGGTGAAGCAGGAACCCAAGCAACAATACATGGGGCATTTCCCCAGTGATCCGAAATCATTTGCAAGTGAGCCACCTCAAGTGCAACTTTATTTTCCTGAACCTGAATCTGTAAGAGCACATTAGAACATATAATAGATTTAAAATACAAAGAAACATTTTTATCCATTTCATTTTAGCAAATATGTAGGCATTTTTGTCTTTCTAGATATTGAAGAGGATTTCCACCCGAAAAGTGTGCCAAAGATAGGTATACTTAGCAAGAAGTGTGGGCGAGTCTCTCAATAGAATCATATGCTAGGCAAAAGGATATGGTCTAAAGGGCCAAAAGAAGTCATGAATCCAAGTCCAAAACTGTTGGGCTCTGGTACAAAACCAAAAGAGATGCTTAAAGGACTCAACTTGTCCATAGAAAGGACAACGAGGGTCTTGGACCTCCAGGTGAACAAGTCGAGAACCCACAGATAAGCCTTGGAAAAGAATACACCAAGAAAAGTGGGAAAGTTTCAACTCAACACTTGTAGACCAAGTGGCAACAAATCTTTTTCGCTAGACATGAGCAGGAGAGTGAAGAAGCCACCTCTAGTTCAAACTTTCAATCATAGGAAAGTGTGGTGAAAACCACCTATAACCAAGCCTAGGCTTGTAATTTCTGAAAGGGGTGTCTGAGTACCACTTCCAGTCCTTCCACTAGGGCTTGGACCCATGAATTCCCACCTTATGAAGCATTTCTATAGGAATAGCATTCACCAGACCATCATATGTAGTATGATCCTAGTTTTGAAGCCTATAAAGGGCACACAAATCTTCCCATGGCATGATGCTCATTGTGGGTCTATGAAACACTTGTTGTAAAGTTTGAATACCTTTCTTGTGGAACCTAAGTGCCTTAAGCCAAGGCGACTTAGCCAAAGGCTGACCATTGCTAGCAAAAAGAGGCGACCACCAAACATTTTGTTGATTGAGTGAAATCCCATCACAAAAACTAGATCCAACCTAATGGAGCCAAGGATTAACTGCCTCTTAGGCTCTCCAAATGCTTTTGGCCACAAAAGTTCCCACAATTTGAACTATTTCCCTCATGACCAAAAGGGTTTGAAAGCCAATCCCCTTCCAGGTGGGTCTGTGAACAGGAAATCCTGACTAAATGCAATATCTAAGAAGAATTTTCTAGGATTCATCTCCAATAAGGGCATGAATTATCCATTTCACACACAAGGTAATCCTTTTTCGTTGAGTGAAGAGCAACCCAAGTCCTCCAAAGTCTCTGGGAAGACAACAAAATTCCTAGGAAACACAGTGAAACCATTTATGGGACTTCGTAGAGGCCCAAATGAAATCCAAAAGAAAATTTTCAAGTTTTCCATAGGTGGCTTTTGAAGGGGCCCAACAAGAAGAATAATAAACATAGGTGGTTGCAAGAATTTTGGAGCACACCTAAAATTTCCTTGCCAAAGAAAGGGGTTTGGTAACCCAGTATGCAAGTTTCTGTTGTATTCTAGAAAGAATAGCTTGCCATAACTCAACTGGAGGGGCCTGAAAGGAAAATGGAATGCCTAAGAACCAAAAGATTTCCCATGGACCAATCCACTTCCAACCATACTACAAAAGCTAGGAAGGAGTAGGCAATATAGACTATTTGTAGCACAAAGTTTTGTGCCACTAAATGGTAGAACCAGATGCTAGGAAAAAGTGTTAAGACAATCCAAAGCCACCTTGATATTATCTTCTTCCTCCAAAAGAGTGAGGAAAGAATCATTAGCAAAATGGCCATTAACCAATTGAGCCTGAGAGTTAGGCAACAAAATTCCTTTGACACGTTGCTGAGAAACTGCATTGGCCAAGAGATAGCCAAATTCTTTGGCAACAAGCACATAAAGAGAAGGAGCAAGCATACATCGTTGTCGAATGGAGCGAAAAATCCCAAAGGCAAGAGATTGGCGGCCATTAATGGTAATACAAATAGAGGCATTTGCAAAGAGCATGTGAATAGCTTAGATGAAATTGGGCCCAAACCCAAGGCTTGCAACATAGCAAGAATAAAAGGCCATTCAATGCGGTCACAAGCTTTAGCAAAGTCAATTTTAAGAAAAATAGCTTTCTAGTCCAAGCACCTAGCCCACATCATGCCTTCCCACACAACAATAATGTTATCTAGAATAAACTTGGATTTGATAAACCCAGTTTTCTCTAGGCGCAATATTTGAGGCAAAAGATGGAAAAATTTTAGAGCCAAAGTTTAGGTGATGATCTTGTAAGAAATAATGAGGAGCATGATAGGCCTCCAATTGCAAATATCTTCGGGATCTCCAGATTTAGTTATGAATTTAATAATAAATTTAATATTTCCTTTGTTTATTAAATTACCCAAAGACTTAGAATGAAAGGCTTTGAGATAAAATTTGTACAAGTCATGCCCAACACAATCCCAAAGAGTCTTGTAAAATTTGCAAGGGAAGCCATCAATCCCTAGGGCTTTGTCATCAACCATGGAATGAACAGCTTCCTTAAGGTCTTCAATTTTTAGCAATTGATCATAGAAAGCTATCTAGGCTAAAGATAGCTTATTTGGCACAATAGCAAGGCAATCCTAGAGGGCTTACAGTCACACGGGCTTAGACTGTTGTGCAGTGAAAAATTGCTCATAGTGTCGAACAAAGGCCTGGAGAATGTCAGGAAGCTAAGAGAGCACCTGAATTTCATCTTTAATTTTTTTAATGCCTAAAGATGAGTGCCCCATTACAGGGAAACACCTTGAAGGAATGTACCACTTTTAAAAGCCATACTTGGCTTTGATGTGAGCACCTCGACAACATAATTGTTCCACTTTTCTTTCAGTCTAACTCCACCAAATTCCCATCCTCCTGAATATTGTAGTAAATGGTTGGCAACCAAAAAGTTCTAGCTAAGAACATAGCTCACCTCAGGCCCCAAGACCAATCGGTGAAATGGCCAAATCAGGCTTCATAAATGTGCAAAAATCTAGCCATGCAAGTGATAACATCATTCCACCAAGTTATCCAACCTGTATGATGAGCTGGCTTGCACTCCAAATTCCAGACTCTATAAATGTGGCCCAATGTAAGCTGATGACAAAGCAAAGATGTGTTAAAAAAGAATTGAGTTTTGCAAGTATGCTCAAGGTTGTCTTGTGTCCCATTCAATGTGAAAATAAATGGGGAAATGGTCTAACAAGGTCACATCTACTGACGACTTAACCAGGAGAGAAGAGCTATCAAAAGAGGAAAAAAATTGAGTCGAGCTCATGGCACAATCAAGGTGTTTAAATATCCTATCAAATATAGCCTTGTAATTACACCCAGTGTGCCAGAGAGAATGAGAATGGCAGTGGCCAATATTGGGATCGAAAAGTCTCAATTTATTGCACATGTAAAACCATGCCTCCCTTTCACTTTCAATAGATGCCCATCTGAATGGCAAGGTGTCATCCTTATCATAGGCCATCTCAACCATATTGAAATCCCCACACAATAACCAAGTAGCAACTGGAAATGAATCAACAATCCAACACCAAAGCACAGAGCATTCCACAACATCATTAGAAGCATAAACATTAATAATCCCAAAAGAATGATTATCGATGTTGAGAAGGATCCAAATGAGCTGATGAGTGGGGTTAGACCTGTGGTTGACTAGACAAATGTGTCACCATGGGGAAAAAAGGGTGACAATTTTTCCATGCCTGACTTCATGATCAATAGAAAACATTTGACTGGCTGGCCAAATAGAGCGACAAGCCGATGCGAGAAAAAAACTAGAAATTTTAACTTCTTGGAGACAAAGCACTTCAATACTAGAATATTTTTTCAAAGCATCCCTAATAGAATAATTTCTGGAGAGGTCTGTCAGACCTCAAACATTCCATGAGAGGAAATTCATGAGTGAAACTCCTCCATATAATTGGATTTTGGCTCCTCTTCTTTCAGAGACGAGAAACAATTTTGTAGAAACTCTAGTAGAACTGATCCAATCTAAATAGAGGGAGAAAAAAATATTTGTTTCTCTTGCACATATTCACCTTTTTCCAATGGCAGAGAGGGAATGTGAGACCGCCTTTGAGCTCCCAATACGAGAGGAGAAACATTTGACTGTGCTATCATAATGACAATAGGTTGAGGCGTAGTCTTTGGCCTAAGCTACAATGGAACATGATCAACCCCAACTGGAGCTTCTTTCCCCTTCATCGAAGGGTTTGAAACATTCTTCATTGGTTAAGAGGCCTTGGAAGTTGACCCATAACCATTGGACTTATTTTTTCAATTCGTAACTGTAGTCCATTTTTCATCAAGTTTGGCAGAAAAATTATCCTTCTGACAAGGCTTTTCAATTTCTTGTGGCAAAGAAGGTGTACAAGGCATTGCCAAAGGGTAGTCCTTAATCTTGTGGTGTGTAGACTAACACCTATAACATGTGTTGGGAAGATTAAAATAAGTGACCTTTTGGGTATGCCAAAGAGCTCCAATTTGAATGTCAATGGAGTCTTTCAAATCTTTGGAAAGGTCCACTTCAACATAGACCCATTTCTGGGGTCAATCCTAAAAAAGCCTATCTAGCTCAATACAAATGACCCTCCCTAGAGAGGACACAATATGATTCAAAAAAGGCACACAAGGAAAAGGTAAACCAAGAAACTCAATCTAGACCAGGACCTGCAACTTGATGTCATTCGAGATAGCGAAGTCCTGGGTCCATTCCTAGAAAACCAACAAAGAATACCTAACATACTAGGGACCATGGGCTAGGATAGCCTAAACATGATTGACCTCCGCAAAGCAGAACAAGAAAAAACCCTTGGTTAAATTTTGGACCATATCAAGGACCCTATGAGAAATCTGTGCCTGTTGACCCATTCCTTAAGCACACTTTTAAGGGGAGTCTTCCCAACAAAATACCCCAACAAGGGTGTGTTGTTCAAGCCATTGATAAGAAAAATAAAAATTGGGTAAATGGAAAACCACATCAGCTAGGGAGTCAAAACACTTACCTTGTGAAAGGCTTTCAAAACAAATTCTCATGGTCGTTTGTTCAGAGGAGGAGCCATTGAGAAAATTCATCGAACTGCTAACACCAACATGAAATGTTGGCTTAGAGTTGGTTGAAGGAATATTAAAACAAAAAAACTGTAGTAAATGCGGTCATACACACAGGAAAAGAGGAAATTCCTGCACAATAAGTGCAATATGATGCAAGACATCGTAGACACAAGAAAACCCTAGCAGAGATCATACACCTCAGATATGTTCAATCTTCATCAAAATATCTTTTACTAGTGGTAGTTGACCCAAATCACTAGAGAATAAATTTTCTTGTGACTAATAAATAATTCATACAACCTATTACTAGTGCTTTCAAAATAGAATTTAATAAACAAAATTAATATGCATAGAGGGTGGAAATTCCAAAAAGAGATGAAGATAGTGAGAAATCAGTTGTAGGATATAGTAGAAAATATCATCAAAATGAGACATCTTCAAGGTTTTGAGAACATATTACACTCAAAAGAGGGCGAGGTAGTGTTGTTTGTTGAGAAGTAATATGCATCCACAATCACCAAATATAGAGCTATAAGGAAGCTAAGGTAGCAGAACAACTTCCTACACTAATCTTGAGAGGAGAATAATGCAAAAATTCTACAGATCTTTTTAGTTACAGAAACTTAAATAGAAATAAACATAAATATCATGCATACCAAAAAATAGTGATTTACATGGAGAAAACCCTTTCAAGAGAAAAACCCCACACTCCAAAAGTCGCCCAATATATTGTTTAGAAATCATAAAAATTACAATATACTTGCAGAGCAAGCTTCTCATAGGAGTATCACCAACTAGAGATCCAAAGGCAACACGACCACTATTTGACTCCTAGAATACATCACAATACACAATCATAATACAATGCCCTCATAAAATAGGGTTACCTTATAGGGAAATTCAAGCTAATAAAATATCAATCGTTAGATATGATACATAATGATGAACGATCTAAATTTACAATAATAAAATATAAATAAGATTTTCCTTTTGGGGGTGTTGTCCCTCAACCCCATCCGAGGGGATGATCCTCCCAGACCCCCCTGTGTTTTCGTCGGATGAACAATACCTTATGTATTAATAGTAGCTTATGTAATTGCAAGGTTGAGACACATTTTCTCAACAAGAGCAACAAGCATTACAAAGGAAATTGGAACATGAAGAAAAAGAAGTTAAACTAATTGAGAATGAAGAAGACAGAGGCTCAAATGCTTCTCAAGAGTGAAGATAACACCAAGTTATTAAGATTTGAATTCAAATAGAAGTTTGAAGAGTATGAATGTAAGGCAAATGAGTTTATGGAGCTTGGGAACATGAGGATGAAGAAAGTTCCTTCTACAACACAAACATGAGGTTGAAAGGCTAGGTTGAAAACTAGAGGAAAATGAATGTGAAGATCAAAATCTCAAAAACAATCTCCTAACAAAATCTCAAGAAGTTAAATTGAGAATGTTAGTAAAGAAATCAAGATAATCCTTGAAACATGCTTGGTCAAGGCCAATGAAGAGGCAATGACCACATTGTCAATGGTATTAGAGAATGTGCAATCTTATGACATGCCCTTGAGATCTAAAAGCACAATGACATAACACAATGAATTGCAATGTCTCTACATATAAATGCCAATTGAATGAACTACATGGATTGATCTCAAACAATGAAAATGACAATTTTCAATCATAAAGAAGACACTGTCATCAAAGGAAAACCTAAAAGATAGAAAAATTAATATGTGAAAGGGTTTGAGATTGAAAGGAAAGTGAAAACAACAAGTTCAAAGCTAAAATATATGATGCATTGTTTAAAAGATTAATGAATTCTGTTGCACCCGTCACTTTAAAGAGCCTAGTTATCTAAGTTCATGCAGTTTCAAGCATTATTTTAGATTTGTACACACAAAAATTCCAAAACTAGCTAACATTGTTTTACAACCCCATTAATGAATAAAAGTTACATGAGTGAAAGTTTTTTGAGGACATAAATATCAAAGTGTCAAGGTCAAAGGTCCACTAACTAACAAAATATTTGACATCCAAAGCATGTTATGAGACAAGCATTCAAACAACATTCGACTATTCACATGCAACAATTATTTCTTTAATAATAGTTGCATACTTGTGGACTCAACGTAAAAAAAAAAAAGGGTTTGCAAGAATAGTGCACATATCATGGACACTCTAATCATGAATTTTCATCATATTGATTCTACTAATTTAGTTATTCTTACATTTCAAAATAGAATTAATAAACGAAATTCAATGAACTTGCTAAATTTTACATGAGTATCAATGTTGAATGTTTCATTCAACAATGTATCTGTCATAACCATCTACTTTGTAGCTATGTATGTTATCTAGCTACATCCCAAGAACTCTCATAATCATATGTGCAAACAACACTGCAAGAACGAAAATGGTGGGGTGGAACTCTAGACCTAGAAGTCTCATCCACATCAAGCTCTAATAGAGGCCTTGCACACTATCCAACGTATCCACCTTGACACTTTCCTTCACAATGGAAGGAACAATGACATGCTCCACCATGGGTTTGGCCAAGGGTCTCAGTTCCAACTGTGGATTGCATCGTGCACTCGATCTATCATGTATGGAGCCCCCAACTCTACCTTGAAAGTCTAAATGTCAAAATAATTTGGCACCTTATTGAGGAAAAACTCACAATAGAGTTTCCTCAAAAATATTGTGGTACCTCATAGTTATTGCATGGAGGTTAGTCAAAAACCATCCACCCCCAGTCCCAAAAAATACTTTTTATTAATTCATGGTGGCACCAATGGATGGGGAACCTCTTGCATGCATGTGATAAAGGTGTGTTGGTTCTTGGGTCTATAAAAAGGGAACACAAGTAGGCTTTACTAATTTTTTCTTTTTTTCAAATCTGCATATGAAATACCACTAGCATAAAATTGTTTTAATTTATCCCTCTTATTCAACCAAAAATTGATTTTCTCACTCATTTCTCCTACATGTGATACAATCCACTTTATCGATTCAGAAATCCCTCCCCTATAAGGGTGGGTTTTAGCATGCTCAAATAATCTTCCAATTAATTGTTCAATCTCTCTTTTGTTGTTTTCAATCTGATTTGAGATATTTTCTTGGGTTCCTTGTGGATGCCTATGCACTAATAGAGGGGTTTGAGGTTATTCTTTTTTGGGAGGCTCTTCATGAGGGGGTGATTGTGAATTGTCAATTTTTGGAGGTAGAGATTGATTTCCTAGAAATTAAAATAATTTTTTTTTTAAAAACCTATTTTAATCTACATTCTAATTCAAATTCAAAATTAAAATGTAACATAAATATATACCTCTTTGATCTCTTTGACATCTTGGTGGCATCCTCACAAAGAATCACAAGAAAAATTTGATCTCCTTTTGGCGAGCACAAGTTGGAAGAGCAAAAAATTATAGCTAGGGTTGCGGGGGATCCACCTACATCTCCCATCCCTCAACGGGGAGGCAAGGAAGTGCCACGTGGAATGATTAGAACTATCGAAGGAACTATAGCAAGGTGCAAAATATTAAGGAAATATTTTGACATAAGGTTGAGTAGTGTTAAAGCCTGCGCTACTAAAGGAGCCTTTCAAGTATATGTTTTAAAGGTAAGCAAGACATCTTAATCTGTTTCGTTCATTTGGTCTGAGGATTATGAGTAGGTGAATGGTCTTAAGGTAAAGAGTACATAGATGTGAAGCACTAGAATTAATCTAGGCCACTCCTTGCCTCATTGCTGAAAGTTGCACAAGGGTTAAATCCAACAGGGAAGCAGGGAGGCTAACACATGTATTTTCTCAGCATTCATGAAGATGGTGGACCTCGCGGGTAACTTGGAATAATATTGTCACAATTTTTTGAAATAATATTGTCACATCCATTAGTGAGGGTGGTGAATAGTAATGGGTGGAATGTTTCTCGATGCATCTATCATTGAAATAGGGGAATGTGGTTGCATTGTTTCACAAATTTTTGTGCTTCATAACT
>VDFB02391758.1:0-44672 GCA_007258455.2 Sequoia sempervirens | reverse complement strand
CATACCATGGTCTTTGACATTTGATTTTGGACTTTTGATTTGTAAAAAAATTGTTTTTGTTGGTTCCAAATGCAAGGTTTATTGGAGTGACATTTGATGGTGTGCATGGAGGGAGTGTTGGAAACAACCTTATGACAAGGAGTACTCATTGCCGCCATTTTGATGTTTGTATCAGATAAAGTTTCACCCAATATCAAGGAGGTATCACTAACACTGTTTTATTTTCTAACTTAGGAATAGCCAAGACCTTGATGTCTATAATTTTCCTAAAGTTGTATTGGTTCTAGAATGCCTTGCTCATGTATGCCAAGTCCTTTTCCTTGATATTGCATATTTTGACAGATTCTATTTGGGACGGGGTATGCTAATCCATCATTGTGTATCCAAACATTGTTATTTAAAATCTTCTCCTCTATAAGAAGGCCTACTTTGATAAATGTGGATGATCCTAGTTGATAGGATGTCTTAGTTTCATTGACATTTTGTATATCTTTGGTCCTCTCTTGTGACATGTCAACTTTAGATGGTTTTGTTGGTGCTTCTAGGTCGATGTCGAAGCCGTATTTATGGTCATTGTCATAGAGGCTAGTGAATCCGACTATTGCTTGATCATTTGTGAATATTTCTAGAATAGGAGACTCTTATTCCAGAGGAAGATCATCTATGTATCCCATGGAAGCAATTGTTTCATTTTGGAAAGTGTCAATATTTGGATTTTGGATAGGATTGTCTTCAAGTGTTTGGTCATGAATGTCATAAAGTTCAAGGAGTGGGTTGTTGTGTACTTCTTGATCAATGGTAGTTTCTTGGTCAAAGGAAGGTTTGTCTTAGATGACATGATTGGGAATGTTGGTATCTTGATCAAGGATAGGTGTATTTTGGGTTCCATTGTGATTTTCTAGAAGGACTTCCTGGATGGACTTAAAGATAGGGTCATGGGATGGACTAATTTGATCTTGATGACAAGGTGATGACATGATGTCATACTTTCAACTTTCCTTTTGACATGTATCCTCAAGTTTATTTAATGGGATGTGACTTTGGATACCATGACTAGATGTGTTTTCATGACTAAATGCATGTATGGATAGAGTGACTTTGGAAGGATTAGTGAATGAAGGACTAGGATAGGACATGGAAGTTTGGAAGGGGTTGAGGGGTGATGGACTAGGGGATGAAAAACTAGAATTGGATGTAGATGAAGGAATAGAATATGACATGTATGAGTGACTAGGATAATACATGGATGAAGGACTAGAATAGGACATGGATGAAGGACTAGAATAGGGCATGGAGGCTTGGAAGGGATTAGTGGATGGTTGGTTTCCATTGTCAAGGTTAGATAAGTGGACATTGGTTGTGGATTAATCACATGAATTATGTTAAATGACTCTTGATAGTAAGGGTAGATGGATGGAGGACTAGGACTTATGGATTGTTGGTAGGAAGGGTATGTGGGTGATTGACTATGGACTATGGTTGGTTGGTATTTGGATTGGAGGAATTGTCTTTTGAAGTATAAGGCTTGTTGGTTTTGACCCTTGTGGAGTAACTCATATTCAACTTGACTAGCAAGCATATCAAGGTCAATGGAAGACATGATGGTGGAGTGAAGTCTAGAAAATGACAATGCAAAGGTATGAAAATAGTGACAATTTTGTCTAAAGGGAATGTCAAATGCCAAGTGATAATGAAGACTAAAAATGTATGATGGAAGCCTAAATTTTTTTAAGGTATGGTAATGCAAATGAAAATATGTAAATTAATTTTGGTAGACCTTTATAAAAGACTAACTTACTATCCAAAGTTTGGTCAATGTATCAATTTGGATTGTCAAAGGATTGTTTATAAGGACTAATTGAAATGACAAGGTAACAAAGTGATATTTCCACACTAGACTTATGAGTTGGAAATATCTCACAAAAGGATAAAGACTAAAAGACTGATTTTTGACTTAGTCCAAATGACAATCTGCTCTTGAAGGAAAAGGTTTTCAAAGTATGGCAAGTTTCTCTATCTTAAAATCTGCAAAAAATGAGGACCTAATAATTTGTCTATGTTGAAAGATGATGGTGAATCCTAAGATGCAACTTAAAATTTACAAAGGTGGACTTATGGTGGAAGCTAAATGCAAGATTGGACAAATTTTAGAAAATATCATCTATTTTTTGGACAAAGACCACAAGAAAAAGACATTTAGAAGTAGATTGAAAATGTTTGGTCTTAGGTTTTGGATAGTGACAGTAATTTTCTTAATGATAGGTAATTGTGTCATTTTAGGTGACAAATGTGTTGTAGTATACAAATGCATTGTTTCAGAAAACAACTCCATTGTAGGATTATCAAATGTGTCGTTTAAGATGGCAATTGCAACTCAATATGTCAAATGTGTTGTTATGGACAAAAAACCATTGTGGAAAGGAAAATGTGTTGTGATAGATTGAAAGTGTTCGGCCTCTGGTTTTGAAAAAAAAAATTTCTTTGATAGTCAAATGCTATTTTATGATAGTCAATTGCATTGCAATAGGTTAGGTGCATCTTGGTTTCAGCAGATGAGGTGTTTTTTTTAGCATATGCATTTCAAAATGTCAATTGAATTGTAGAGAGGTAAATGTGGTGCAGTATGGATAGATTCTAGTTTGTCTTGCAATTTTTCTTAGATTTTTGGAAATTGTTTGATTTGAATGAGTGTTTCCAGGTCTATGAAAGGTGTTTATTTCGTCAATATCTCAGAAAAAACTTTCCAAACATAATATTTTGTCTTTGAATATTTGAAAACATGCAAAATGAAGATAAGCACAATCCTAGGTTAGGCAAGGACTATATCCACTAGATTCCATGTGGGTTTCCCCAACCACACTTATTCTTAGCGGGTGATCTAGAAGCTTGGCCACATAGGCTCCCCTTTACATTGCACTCACTTGTCAAGGCAACCAAGCTTCAATCCCCCATAAATCTCCCATAGTAGGATTTTCACCTCTACTAAGAACTGTGAGAATGTGGATGCCTTAGCAACGATCGTTGCTACACTAGCGAATAGATGGGATTTTGGCTACTTCACAAAGTTTTTCAGTTTGGGACTCCTGTTCGAGTGGCCACACATGGGGAAATATTATCTCTCATAAGGAATAATTCCATTCTAAAGAGGTTACACTCAATAGGGTTTTGGGGAATTCACTTTTCCATGAGACACATTTTCACTCATAATCCTAAGTTTTCCATTAGGATTCCCATTTGTATACCAGTTGGGAGTAGCTCAGCTAAAGAGCTTCATTTCCAGTTTGATTTTCCTTGGGGTGAGTACTTTTTCCCACCAAGGAAAGCCTGATTCCTAGAGTCAATATTAGTTTCTCTTACACCTAGGATTTCACAAGTGCGCAAGGGGAGAGGATACTTTTATTATTGAATTGAAGTTACAAAAATTGGAGACACTTGTTTCTCTTAATTATCAAAATTGTAGTGTGAGGAAAAAACCTAAAAAACTTTGTTCATTTTAAACCTTTAAGTTGATGTGAAACAAACAAAGTTCATTTTAAGCCAATGAAATGAAAATGCATGTTCATTTTAACCACTTGAATTTCAATGCAAGATTGTGTTCATTTTAAGCTCATGAGTGAGTATGCATTTTCATTTTAACCAATGATATGTGAATGCTAAATTGTTGTTTTTATTTATTTTCTTTAAGGAATTGAAAAAGAGATAAAAGATAAAAAAAAATGGCTAGACTACTTGCCACATGTTTCCAATAGAATATTAGTAATCCAAAAAAAAACTTCTAAGCTACTAACAGAAAAAGAAATCTGAAATTTTTTGCAAAAAACCAAAAGTAAATTTTTACCAGGAAACTGCATCATTTTGGAAGTCAAATGCATTGTAGGGAAAAAGATGGAAATTGCCGAGAAAATGTGTCATTATGCACAACAAACGTGTCTTAGGGCCAAAAGTTGGTATTTGCAGACATATGCATTGAACTGCAAGGAAAATGTGTTGTGACAGAGAAAATGTGTTGTTCTACAAGGCGGATGCATTACAAAAGGGAAAATGTGTCATTCTACAAGGAAAGTGCATTGCAATAATATGAATCCCAAAAAATAGCAAATGTGCCCCTTTGTACGTATATCTACAAAAAAAAAAATGTTGTACAAAAATTAACAAAAAGTACAATTTTTGCATTGGGTTCACCAATGTAGCTTAGGGAAAAACCTAGGTTAGCAGATTAGAGCATAAATAAAATAACCCAAAGCAAAGAAATGAAGCACAAAGGAGTAAAAACATGAAAACAAGGAAATATCTCACCAAATGTCTTCAACCTCCATGATTGACCTCCATTGCACCTTCTCTATTTGTTGCAATATTATGTTTTCCCTCAAATTTCTTGTGTGAGAAACTATGACTATGTCAATGTCCTAAGAAAATGTTAAAGGATTTGATCTAAAGACCTCACAATGCAACTAAGAAACTATGAAGTAAGCCTAAGATATGCATAAAATAACCTATGAAGTTAAGAATCCAAGAGCATAAAAGATGTTCCTAAGATGTAGATGCCAAGAGATGATGTGTAGATGTCCAAATGAGACCAAAATTGCCATTTTATAGAAAATTCAATTTTAGATGAATGGACAAGATTGAAGATTGAAAAATGTCCTAAGATCAATGGTTAAGATTGAATGTGACAACCTACAATTAGGGTTAGGGAAAAATTAGGGTAAATTTGAAATGAATGGTTGAGATTTGATTTTAGAAAATAAAATCAAAGGTCAAGAATGCATGTGACAAGGAGGTAAGAATGGCATGGCAAAATAAAGAGCTAGAAAATCAAATAATATTAGAAATTACTTGATTTATGGAGGAATGTTGTCATTTTGAATTAAAAATTAATTTATTTTAAAAAGGTGGGGCCATACAACAGTAAATAATTAATTTCGAATTATTTACTTGGAGAGAGAAAATTAGAAAGTGGAAAATTTAAAATAAATAATTTTATTTAAAATTAGGAGAGTGCCAAGGTAGATAATAATTGAATAAATTAAAGAACTTATTTAATTATGAGAAGACATTTAGAAGTTAATGAAATATTTAAATAAATAAATTAAATTTACTTATTTAAATAGTCAGGAGGAAATAATGGACAAAAGGTAATTAAATAAATTTAAGAATTTATTTAATCATAGAGACATCAGAAAATTAGCGACGTATTTAAATAAATCAATAAAATTTATTTATTTAGATAGTCAGGAGGAATAAAAGACATGAACTAATTAAATAATTTTGAATTATTTAATTAATAGTTGAATTTGGACTATAGACAAAATATGATAACATTGAAAAATGTGGTTTGGGGGTTTAGGACATTTTTACATGTCTACACATAGAATTAAATGAACTACAGTGCTAGGGAGCATAGGCATTGTCATCATCCCCTTGCTCGTCAAATGAAAACTAAAAACAATAAAGAACCAACCTCCGCCTTTGATAGAAGCAATAACTAATCACCCTCCTCCTCCTAAACCACCACAAGGTAATATGACACAACCATCACAAGAAAATGATTTGATACAATAGCCACAACTCCTTATACATCTTTCATTGGAAATTACCCTCTGTCCTCCCATCATTATTAATATTGATGATGATGATGAGGAAGAGATCACTAAAATAGATGAAGAAGTGCATAATGATCTAAACTCTTTATTTTTATCTACCATGAGCTTAAATGATAAATCTTCTACACCAAGTGAAGAACCTGACACTTCCCCTAGTTTGGCATTTGCAATTCTTCCTTTAGACAGTCAACCACCCTCACAATACACCAAACATGATTCGGAGGTGGATGACGTGTTAGATGATTGAAATGCATTCACCTTGCTATCCTTTTACATTTATTTTCCTTTCTCTTTGGTGTGATTGTATTTGTGTATCGTGTTCCCCTGTAATGTGTGTTTGTTGTTCTCTCTCTTTGTGCACTTCCTTTATTTGTACCTCTATTCTTCTATATGTCATACTTTTTCTTTTTCTTTTTCACTTTTTTTGTGTGTTCTCCTTTTTGGGATGACACAAAGCATTGAGATTCCCTATGTCTCTTCCATGTTGACCTAAGTAGTCCCTTTTCCTTTTTCTTTATCTTTTTCTTGTGTTTTTCCTTTTGGGGATGATGCAAGATGTTGAGACTGTAATGTCTCTTCCATGTTGACCCAAAAAAGACTTTGTTTTTATTTTATTTTTTCCCCTCTTTGTGTCATTCTTCTAGTTCTATGTGTATTTGGTGTGTTTGTTTCTAGGGGGCAACCATCCTTTTATTTTGCTTTATTTTTCATTTGCATGAAGTAGCCTTACTTGGAAACATATGACTTGGCATAGGGGTATGTGCAGGATCATGATGGGCCAAAAAGTGGCAATATGATGCATATTTGTAGGGTATGTGGCTGACGACTTTGTTTTTACCCAAAATTAATGAAATGAAAAGGGTTTTTAAAAGATATTCTGATCTTTCTACCAGTATAAATTATGCTTTACTTTGAATTTAATAAATAATTATTATTCATTTTCTATTTGAATTACGAATAAAGTCCTGATTGAAAGGTTGATTGAAAAATATCTACAGTTTTCAAATAGTATCACATTTTTTGAATCTGAAACATGTGTCACATTCTATGCTTCGTATACTATAGGATTAAAAATGAATTTGCGAAGTTTTGACCCGTTAAGGTGTTAGACGATGTGTTTTATATTTTTAAAATTTGTAATAAAAATCATAATTAATTATTTACTTGGGAAAAATTACAAAAAATATGTATCACATTGGGGCATGAGTCTTCATTTATATCTAAAATATAAAAATATTATCATTTTATTGTGGTTAGGTAATAAATAGACACTACTTCTTATTTTTTCCCGAATTTAATTATTATCGTATTGAAATTTCAATTTTCACCAACAGATTTTGTTTTCTAAAAATCTAGTAGTTTAGAACCATATTCAATTTTCTACAAATTTATTGGTAATACATTTTGAAATAATATAGATAACTTATTCAAATTTTACTAAGTTTCCTAACTTATTTTTTTGAATTTTTTGCCACTTAAGTGCTTGTTTTTTCATGATGATCCTACACATACCCATAGGGGCTTTCCAAGTTAGCTATGATGTCTTGTTTCTCTTTTTTCATTTTTTTGTTTTCTACTTTAAAATAATTTCTCATAGAAAGATGTGTAGAAATTCCTTTAATGTGGGGTGAATACATTGGCATTATTCATTTTCATTGTTGGTTCTTAGTGTAACCTTGTCACTTCATATGATGTGTTTTTCACTTTTTGGATGACATTGGGTGTGATGTCCTTCATAAGTGTGATCTATCTTAGCATATTACATTCCTCTTAGTGGCCTGATGCAATGCACTACATCCCCTAAGTTTTGAATATACTATTCTTTGATTTCTCCTCTCTTGGAGACATTAGACACAATGTTCCCTAAGTAACAAAACTTGAATGAACTTAACCACACTCCTTTGAACAACTTTTGCATTTTACATTTTTGCATTTTTACTTTTTACATCTTTTCCACCTTGAATAACACAGCTTGCATGCCTATGGTACCATCTTGTTTATTCATGAGTTCTAAGCATATGA
Source organism: Sequoia sempervirens (assembly GCA_007258455.2). Classification (NCBI taxonomy): domain Eukaryota; kingdom Viridiplantae; phylum Streptophyta; class Pinopsida; order Cupressales; family Cupressaceae; genus Sequoia; species Sequoia sempervirens. Next base: position 37,047 of record VDFB02391758.1, on the reverse strand, counting down.
AACTTTTCTTGTCTCATGAAGCACGAACCGATATTTTCCTTTGTGGAACCTTGTTAAAGTTATAAGGAGGTATAAATTTGATATGGTTGAGTGTGAAGCCCATTCTGTGGCACAACTTTCCCCATAGCCACCTATGTGTTTTTTAGTGCATACCAACTAGCATATGTTTCTAACCTTTAGGTTGGTCTCACCCAACAAACAACCATGTGTTTTGTCACCCTAGAGTGAGTATGCATTTTCCTTTTTGAACAAACAACCTAGATCTAATTCACAACTAGCTAAACAAATGATCAAAGCTTGATCCAACTTTTCCTTTTCTCTCTTCCTCTTTCATTCTCTTTCACACATGTGTTCCCTTGTTCTTATGTTTATTTTTCCATGGGATCTTCATCCTGGGGGCTTGATCATCCCTCTTTATTGTTGTCATTCCATATTGCTAGCATAAGTGTGTTTGGACCTCCCTCTCGATATGCATGGATACTTTAGTGTGAGTTTGAAGCAAATTCATCCTCTCACTAAAGTGGGGGATAAATGTACCATAGAAAAATGGATCATTAAAATTTTCATGGTCTTTTAGGTCTTTCTCTCATGATGCTTGATCTATTTTGCTTCAATTTGATGTTGTAATGTAACTTATGCATTCACATTAGGTCTTGAATATTCAAATTATGGTGTCTTGTGAAGGTGTTGTGAAGTGTTGTAACACATTTCTACACTTTTCTAGACTCTTCTCATTATAATTCACATAAAAATCACATTTTCATCACTTATCAATTCCTATTCTAAAGTGTTTCAAAGTCTTGTAAAAAGATTTCACTCTTTTCTAGGCTTGATTTCAATATTTACACCTTTCTTATGCTTTATTTGACTCCTTTATGGACTCATAAGAATTAATTAATTGTATTTTTGAATGTAAACCTAAAAAATAACATTAAATGCAGCTTAATTCCTGACACCCACTTACAAGCATAAGGTGGGACCCATTCGCCATGGGTGGCAAATGAGTCCCTCTTGGCTCCAAATTTAAAATAATTCAAATTTCCTTTCAGGTTTTGTTCAAAAAGACCTTATGTCAGTCTGTGATGATGTATTACTGGGTTATTAGGGCATAAGTGTGTATAAATAAGTATTTTCCATCCATTTTAGAGCCCCATTCACTTGCTTTCACTCATTCATCACCAATTAGCATTCTTGCATTCAATCATAGCATCATTCAATCAAGCAATCACTAAGCATCTTGGAGCAACCATTGACATATCTTCATATTTCTTCAATAAGGTTGTCATGAGTTTAGATATTTGCATATATTTTATTCATCATTCCCTTCTCATTTCAATTCATTTCTTTATTAAGGGTTTGATTACAAAAGTGGTATTTGACCAAGGAAAATCCCTATACTCTAACCCTTAACCATTTTCCCCCTTTTGCATATGTCTTTACAAAATTTATATACAGATTTGTCAAGCAAATAGGTGTTGAAAAGTGGAAAACAAGTCAGCAAAGTGTTTCAAGACAACTAAACCCTAATTCAAGCTTGGAGACAACCTATAGTCCATTTTTTGCAAATTTGACTTTGTCAACCCAACAAGAAGACAAGTGCAAATCTGGACCTACAGAATTGACTCTTGAATTTGTAGATTTTTGGAGGAGGACTGATTCACCATTAGTGGTGAATGAGTCCCACCTAAAGGATGAAAAATTTGATTTTGTTAGAATCTAGTTCCCGACAATCAAAAAGAAATTTCAAGTGTTTTTACTAGTAGGAGGACTTACTTTCCATCAATGGTGAATGAGTTCCACTGGTGATTTACAATGATCTCTTCCATTTTTTAGAATCTTCTAGATTCAACATCCAACTCCCAAGTACACTCTATTCAGCCTCTTTCAATTATGTTTGTATATGTTCATGTTTTAGTTCATTTTGTGCACCTCATTTTGTTTCAAACATTGCATATTTCATTAGTTTTGCATTCATAATCAGTCAATTTCATCACTTAGCTACATTTAGATTATTTCATTTAGTCATAATCACATCATACATTCCCTTATTTGAATGAACCATCTCAATTTTAGGGTTCTATCTCTCTCCTTTTAGGTGAAAAACCCTGAGAGTGCAAGAGAATTATATAGAACACCAAAAATTATTGGTTGAATTAGTTAACAAGGAGCTCCCAAAAAAGCAAGAAAAGGGGATACTTTTTCCATTTCCCAAATATCAATTTCATCATGTAGATTAATCACAATGGGAGGTTGAAGGACAATGTCCATGTAATATTCTTGTTTATGTTGCAGCAAGGGTATAGGATCATCATGCATTGCTTTAGATTGTCTAGGAGCAAATTTTCACCCCTTATGCAAATTCCCCTTTTTCCCTTCTTCACTTAAGAAAACTAAATTCAAAGGCTAATTTCCACATAAGCCCACTACCTTCATTCCAATTGGAAATTGTTTTGTGTGTTTGTATAGGAATAACTATCAGGAATGCCCACATGATGCGCAGACATCATCACAACATGCTTATGTCCCTGGTAGATTCTTGCATCTGAAGCTTGTAGAGGCATTACACTTCTCATTAGGAGTCAATTTTTAATGCCCCCTTCGAATGACTGACTTGAATATGTCTCTTTTCTTCATCCTTCCTTCAAATTCCCTCCTACAATTTTTTCAACTTCTTTTGCATCCTCTAAGCTTTCAATCCATTTTCTAAGGACTTAACTCAATCACTCTCCAAGCATTCTAGTATTTGAGCAGCAATCTTTCACTCCATATTAGCAACAACATCACCCCATCAACTTAGTAGAGCAAGTGTGGAACAACACCATTGCAACAAGGGCTTGATTCCTCTCATTTTCTCCTACATTAGCCTTGAGTTCTCTTAGTGCTCTTGGTGGAGGTGGTAAGATTTCTACTCCTCTCCTCTACTATTTGGTTGAGTAGCACATTACTATTTGTAGTTTTTTAGTGTTCTTTACTTCATTTCTTTCTTTATCATACTCTTTCTCTATTGTTTTTCTCTATGGAGGAGGAAGCACCAAAATGGGGGTCTAACTGAGGCAGGCCCCTATACAACCACCCAACAATTTTCCTCCTCATTGTGTGTAGGTGGATGTATGGATTAGAGTTAGCTGGAAAATGAGTACTTCTATGAGATTATTCTTACCATCCTAACTCTTTTTTATTTTCTTTATCATATTCATACATATCTTGCCTACTTCATAGTCTTTTTTCAGCCGTTTGGAAGTAGTTAGCTAGGTTGTTAGTCCATTTTCAGATGTTTGACCTTGCTTCTTTAGTCCTCTGGCCGTACAGATGCCAACACACCTTATAGACACACCTTATAGATGCCAGCACACTACATTGTCATCCTAGAATCGTGCTTTTTTCCTCAGGTAGAATGCTTCCTGAGGAGAAAATTTAAGCCCAAAAATTAGTTTGCCTTGCCCTAGTCTATGTTTTAGCTCTATAGAGTGATCTAACAAACTTATATTCATCATTCTTGTCCTGCATTTCCTAAAATCTAATTAAGCTAAAGTAAGTTAGGGAAACCTTCCACTCTTGGCTCTCTATGACCTAGGGCCTTCAATGCAGTTGGTCCCCCTCTCTTATATTTTTTTTGAACCCAAAGTGAACCAACATCTATTCATCTATTGGTGTTGATGCTTTCCTCTTATACCTTGTGATCATTGTGCTCTTGAGTGTTGTGAAGGTTTATGAGCATCACAACCCAATCAAAAATTTCTAGGTATACTGTTAGGAGAAGTATATGACACCTCCTAATGGAAAGGACAAAGGTCACCACTAGTTTCTCTATAGGCCTTTTCTCTAATCATGTTGTTGGTCTGGACACGCAGGACTAATTGTCAAGGGGTGAGATAGGTTCTCTAACAAGACTGATCATGTCCCCACTCCTCCTACGTCTCTTACACCATCATTAGTGGACTATAATGAGGTTGTTAAAATCCCTTCAAAATATGTCTTCGCCCTTAGCAAAGGGTTGGGAACCTTCGAAAATCACTTGGAAAGAAACCCAAAGATGGTATGGGCCACTTAGATGAATAGTGAGTTAAAGTATATGGTTAGAAAATATTGGATAGGTGTGGAGCTCCTGGATAGTCTTAATAGTTTGACCAATGTGTGTGCTCCTCTAAACAATCCTAACATTATACGAGGAGTCACCTTTGAATACCATGAGAGACAACAATGATTGTCGATACCTCCTATGTTGATATGCATGGTTGATGTCATACCCTCAATCAGTATCCCCTCTACCCCCAAGGGATCCAAAACTATTAGAGTGAACAAGATCCCCTTGAGTTTTAGCTTCACCTCTAGCAGTGGAGGCTTTGGTGGGATGAGCGGTGGGGGATTTGGTAGTAGAAGTGGCTTCAATAGCAGAAGCGGTGCTGGTGGAAGTGGTTTCAGTGGAGGTCATGGTGGTGGCTTCAGAAGTGGAGGTGACTCCAGTGGAGGCCCTACTAGTGGCAGTGGTTCTGGTGGTGGTCACACCGATGGGTCTAGTGGAGGCTTTGGTAGTGGTTTTGGAGGAGGTTCCTCTGGCCCTCTATCTTCTAATGACACTATTCTAAATACTCTTCTTCAGAGTATGGGTAAGATGCAGAGCCAGATAGCGAGTCTCTCCCAAGCTTCTTCCCAACCTATCTTCCAACCCTTCTACAAACATAACTTGTTGTTGGTTGTAATCCTAAATGATCCCTTCCCTCAAGGAATGGAGATTCCTAAATTTGAGAAATACAATGATAAAGGGGACCCACAGACACATGTGTCCACTTTTAACACCTTGTGAATGGATTTATTCCATCACAATGTGTTGATGGCAAAACTATTCCCTCAATCTCTCAAGGATACAACACTTGAGTGGTATTGTTCCTTTCCTGATAATTCTATTTTCTCATTTGATCAACTTTTGAACCAATTTTTATGAGAATTTCAAGCTAATATCAGGCCAAAGATGACATTTTTGGATCTCATCCAATGCAAATAAGGAGATAACTAAAAGATTACTGATTTTATACTGCGATATCAAGCACTCTTCTCACAAATCTCATATTTGTTGCTCAATTCTGATGTAGATAAGGTATTCATAGGTAACATACAAAGGCATTGGAAAGAGAATTTTTCCCTTATGAAATACCCTTATTTTGTGCACTTGTGTGCATCCCTACGAGAGTATCAACAAATAGTGGTTCAATTTGATGGGTCTTCCTAGTGCTCTTGTTCTAAAGGAAAATCTATTGTGTTGATCTCTAGAAAGGTAAAAGTTGTTGCAAATGTAGTAGCCATTATAGATGGCAATGACCTTAGACACAACCAAAAATTCACAAATTTATTAGAATCGTATTCCTCCATCTTGCAAATTTGTTGAAGGATAAGATCATAACCTTGCCAAACCATAAACCTCTTATGAAACCATACCCTAGCTAGTATGATGGAAGTACGTACTATTAGTACCATCAAGTTAACAGACATGATACCAAACATTGTATGCACCTGCATCATGAGATATAGGACCACATCAAGGATGGTACTATTCATCTCTATGGTAGCAAACAAAATTCAAACAAATCAGTGGTGAAAGTAAATAGTGAACTATAGATATACACAGACCTGTTTCCATCACATTCTGCTAACATGGTTTTCAATCCTACTAATTCTATCACTCAGCCTTGTACCATAAAAAATGGATCATTAAAATTTTCATGGTCTTTTAGGTCTTTCTCTCATGATGCTTGATCTATATTTCTTTTATTTAATGTTGCAAAGTATCTTTTTCATTCACATTAGGTCTTAAATATTTAAATAATGATGTCTTATGAAGGTGTTGTGAAGTGTTGTAACACATTTTACAATTTTCTAGACTCTTCTCATTATAATTCATCTAAAATTCATCTTTTTTATCCCTTGTCAAGTCCTATTTTAAATTTTTGTAAAGTCTTGTAACAAGATTTCATGCTTTTCTAGGCTTGTTATCACTATTTACACCTTTCTTATGCTTTATTTTACCCCTTTTGCATTAATAATCAACCAATTTCATCACTTAGTTGCATTTACATTATTTTATTCTATCATAATCACATCTTACATTCCTTTATTTGAGTGAACCACCTAAATTTTAGTGCTCTATCTCTCTCCTTTTAGGTGAAAAATCCTAAGAGTACAAGAGAAGCACATAGAACCACAAAATTGATGGTTCAAGCCTAAGGCCTATGTTAATATTGTCACGGTTACTTATATTGCACAACCTATGACTAGTTTTCCACATATAATATTCATGTCACAGGACTTACTCCTAAATAACAAGCCCTCGCCTCTTTATATTCCTACTCCCCTTAATGGAAACATTATGATAGGGGTCATAGTAGACCCCGAGAGCTAAGTGAATGTTATTGCAGAAGATATTTCACTTAACTCATTACATAGAAAGGAATACAAGGAAAGAAAATCTACCATCTACACACATTGGCAGTCTCTCCCTAAAGCCCTATGGATTGATAACTTTTTCCATCGTGGTTGGACCTAGGGTCGTTGACACTATTTTTTATGTGATTCTAGAGTTAGATCTTTTAAGGATGAAGCTAGGCATACCTTGGCTAGCTTCTATGAATGTAATTTCCTCCATTATCCACAAATTTATAAAGTTCTCCCATGAAGGTGTTGTTCATGTAGTGCATGACACTAGATACCAGCCTCTTGTGTCCTTTCAAGGATATCCATTAGACCATTTTGGCCTACCTCAGTTATTCCACTTCCTCCAAGAATGAACCTGCTTTACAAAAAATACTTAAAGTACAAGAATAGGGGCAAGGGAAAACAAAAATTGGCTCTTCTTGTACCACAAAAATCGTCTTCCTCCCCTTCTCGAAAAGGGAAGTAGAAGGTAACCTCCCCTCAAGATGACTCTTCTACTCCCCTCCCTTGGGAGGAGTATTGGATGAGAAATCCTAGCTTCTACCCATTGAGTTTGATGATCCCTCTTTGGTGTAGACCCAAGATTAGGATATTAGACCTCCCTACTAAACCACCTAGACCTTGGTACTACCTATATGGTAGAGGAAAAGATCCCTATAGAGATTCCTCTTTGTCTTGACCTTCACAACCTCCTAGTACCCCTGCTCCTAAAGTAGTGAATAGGAAGAGGCCCACTACCAAGATGCTTGAACCAACTCCCCCCACTGCTTCTCATCCTACCCCTCCTACTCTCATTCAGGAGTTTGTTCCTCTAATAGAAATGGTTTTAGAGGACACTCCCATGGCTAAGCAGGAGCCTTTTGTTCCTTTGCAGCCTTTGACATCTAGCTCAAAGAGTCATAGAAACTACCTTGCATGCAAGCGTAAGCACCAATGAAAGGATCTCATGGCTAAGCAAGCCGCCTTGCAAAGGAAGGAAGAGGATACAATTTCCCTTCTATCAAGGCCTCCTGCTGTGTTCTCCTCTCTCCTCCCCTTTGCTTCTATTCAAACTAGCTTTTCATCGCTTCTAGCTTCTGCTACAAGTACGAATGTGTTTGAACCTAAAAAGTTACAAGTTTTCATCACTCCTTCAATGGATCCACCTTTGTTCATATCCATTATGGATTTCCTACCTTTCCCAAAGTCCATGGATATGACTAACACCTTGGTTGTATCTACTACGATTCTTTCCTCCTCTTCCTTTGTACCTCTTGACTCATCTTTGGTGATTTCACCTCTCGTGACAAAGAAAAAGGTGGAGTTTGGTCCTTCTAGAAATGTATTATGTAAGAAGATCCCACCTTCTCTAAAAGGTGGCCCCGTGTCGACTTGTTTTGTCCTAGTGACAAAGCCAGCTTGACTTCCCCTAAGTTTGTCACCACTCCTGAATCATTCGGTGAGCCTAGTAGTGAACCTTAGGCACAACCTTCCCCATCCATTGAAGTAAAACATGGCACTCCTACAAAGTGCATGTTCAACTCTCTGGATGTGATTCCTTCATTTTCAGCAATCTACTTGAAATTGTTGACCTTGGCTCCATAGGAGCTCTGTGGAGAAGACCTTGTGGGGCCCTCTTCCTTAGCCCTTGTTGTGGTAGGGCTAAATGCTCCACCTCTTAACATCCCACCACTGTAGGCTTATCCACCTTCTCCCTACGATGATCTAGAGCAGAAAGCAGGTGACCTCTTGGTCAATCAGTGTTAGGAGGCCTCTTCTTTATCTTTAGATTAGATGTGTATGTGTGTGTGTTGTGATGTGTTCCCCTGTGATCATGCTATGTGTGCCTGGATGACCCTTTTCACCCATTTTGGTGCTTGGATATAGGCATGGTTTTTGTGTTGTAAACCTTCCTCTATTTGTATCATCATTTTTCCATGTTTGTGACTTGATTTTCGATAAATTAGGGATTATGCAAAGTGTTGGGGGTATTTAAGCTTCCCTTCCATGTTGACCCAATTTTTTATTTTTACTTTGTCTTCTCGTGTATTCTTCACATGGTATAATATAGTGGGGGGCTGAAAATAGTTCATTTTATATACTATTACTATGTACATACATACATACATACATGCATACATACATATGTGCATGCATATATATATATGAGTAGTTTTGATCCTGAAATATCAGGCTACCCCAATGCCATCTATTCTTGTTTTCTTTCCTTCATTTCTTTTCCTTTATATTTCTCTCTTCTTTTCTTGAGTTTTCTCTATTACATGAGACAACATCTCCTCTTAACCACTTGGAATTTTAGAACATGCACTTGTTTCCAATAGATCTTTTCTTGAAAGTCTTCACAAGCTTCTTTTCTAGAATCACATTCTTGACATGAAACCCTAATGGAATGTGCTTCCTTCATCATAGGTTCATAAAGAAAGAACTTGAAAACCCTCATTCAAAGTGGGAACAACTTTAATCTTCCCCTCACAGAGGTGAATATTTTTCCTTTTGAATTTCTTGATGAAGTGAACATCTTTGAAAGGGATTCCTTAATGATGAATTGATTCAACATAAATACATCTTCTTCGGACTATTGAACAATGCATCCCTTGATTGGACCCCTTCTTCATACCAAGGTTCCAAGGGAACCCTTTTGAAATTCTTCCAAATTTTTGATGGTTTGTACGACTGTTTGCCTACTTGCCTACGTGGCCACTATCTAACTCTACAAAATCCACTTTCCTAGGTTTCCTCCATGTGAGAGATCTTGGGGGATACCTCCCTTGAGGTCTACAAGCCTATAGGGTGTTTCCTTTGAGCTTCCTTCATGTGAGAGATCTTGGGGGTGACTCCCCTGCAAGTCTATAGGTTTTTAGGGTGCTTTATTTAGGTTTCATCCATGTGAGAGACCTTGTGGGATACCTTCCCAGCAGTCTACGAGTCTGTAGGGAATTTTCCTAGGTTTCCTTCATGTGAGAGATCTTCAAGGAAACCTTCCCTACAGGTCTATAGGTTTGTAGGGAACTTTCCTGCCTTCCTCCATGCAAGAGATCTTGTATAATGCTTCCTTTTAGGTTTGTGGGCTTGTAAGGTGCTTTTCTAGGTATCCTCCATGTGAGAGTTCTTAGGGGACACCTTCTTTGTAGGTCTGTAGCCATGTGAGATGATTTCTTTATGGGGTTTCCTTCATGTGAGAGATCTTGGGGGTTGCGTCCTTATAGGTCTATGGCCCTATAAGATGCTTTCATTCTTTAGCCTCATAGTTCTACAAGGCTATGAGGTCCTTTTCTTGTCTTGCACTCTCAAGTTCACTAAATCATGGCCTACTTCCTTGACGATTCAAGTATATATTTCTAACTCTACTACTTCTTTGATCTACTTTACTGAAGCACTCATTAGTATTTGTGCTCACTAAAGTTGGGTAAAAATGTATAGGAGAAAATTTTATCCCCTTATACAAATTCCCCTTTTGCACTTCTTCACTTTAGAAAACCATATTCAAAGGCTAAATTCCACATAAGCCTATTTCCTTCGATCCACTTGGAGGATTTTTTGTGTGTCGGTAGAGGAATAACTGTTAGTGATACCCACATGGCACGTAGATGTCTGCATGACACACTTACCTCCTTTGCAGATTCCCACTTCTAGAGCATGTAGAGTTGTTACACTTCTCATTGGGAGCCAATTTTTAACACTCCCTTCGACTGACCGACCGAACTATGGCTATTTTTTTCATCCTCCCTTCAAATGCCCTCCTTCTACAAGATTTTTTGACTTCTTTTGCATCATATAAGCTTTCAATCCATCTTCTAAGCACTCAACTTGATCACTCTCCAAGCATTCTAGCTTTATAGAAGCACTCTTGCACTCCATAGCAGCAACAACATCACTCCATCAACACAATAGAGCAAGTGTGGAACAACACCATTGTAGCAAGGGCTCGATTCCTCTCATTTTCTCCTCCATTAGCCTTGAGTGCTCTTGGTGGAGGTGGTAAGCTTTCTACTCCTCTCTACTATTTGGTTGAGTAGCACATTACTGTTTGTAGTGCTTTAGTGCTCTTTACTTCATTGCTTTCTTTATCATACTCTTTCTCTATCATTGCAAACATTGTTTTCCATGGAGATGGAAACAACAAAATGGGGATTTGATTGAGGCATGCCCCTATATAGCCACCCAAAAAATTTCCTCCTCATTTTGTGTAGGTAGACGTATGGCTCGAAGTTAGCTGGTGAATGAGTACTTCTATGAGATTATTCTTTCCATCCTAACTCTTGTTTATTTGCTTTATCATATTTGTACATATCTTTCCTACTTCATAATCTTTCTTTGGCCCTTTTAAAGTAGTTAGCTAGGTTGTTAGTTTATTTTCTAGTGTTTTAACTTTCTTCTTTAGTCCTCTAGTCATACGGATGCCAACACACATAAGAGATGCCAAAGCACCATGCTATCATCACAGAACTGTACTTTCATCCTCAAGAAGAGAACTTCCTAAGGTGTAAATTTAAACCCAAAAACTGGCTCGCCTAGCCCTAGTTTATGTTTCAATTCTCCATATTGATTTAAGGTCCTTATACTCCTTATCATTCTCATCCTACATTTCCTAACACCTCGTTAAGCTAAGGTAAGTTGGGCTAAGGTAAGTTGGGGCAGCCTTTCACTCTTGGCTCTTTGTGACCTAGGGCCTTGAATGTGGTTGGTCCCCCTCTCTTACACAGGTAAGTTAGGATTTTTATTTTCTATGGTATTCTTGTCTTCTTGAGTCTATAACCTACAAGCAATAGCATGCCATCTATACCTACACTTTCTAGCACTTCAATTTATTTTTAATCTATTGTAAATTTATGTTTGTGTAAGAGTTGGTTTCTCAATCATAGGTTCCCTCTCTTCCTTGGGAGGAATAGAAGAAACAATAGGATTTTGTTCAACCATTTTCTCTTTAGCTTTGTAAACTTGTTTGACTATGGAAGGGACAAGGATATTGTGTTGATTATCTCACAGTCTCTTGTAAGAAATGGTAGGAGGTTTTTCTAGAGGTTGTTCTTGGATGTTCAAAAGGGATTTCAATTCAATCATTCTTTCTTCAAGGATAGGTGGTTTCATCATAGGTTGATTCATGTTTTGAAGGGACAATTTTTCTATTTTCTTTACCTTGAACTTTTGATTTGATTTGAAAAATAAGTCCTCATGAGGCTTAATAGGTTCCTTATGCTAAGGCCAAAAGAAATCTAATGAAAATTTCCCTCGAGCTGATGTGGGAATAAATACACTATGATGCACAATAAAGATATCATTTCCAAATGGGAACTTTAAACATTTATGCACAGCCAAAGGGACAAAATTCATTGAGTGAAGCCATTGATAGCCTAACTTCATGCAAAATTGGTCCAATTGTGGAATGATGGTGAATGAGACAGTCATTTTTTTTAGTCCAACTTTTAAAAGGAGATCTATAATAGGAATAGAAAAACCATATGTGTCTTTATCCATGCTTTCGGTTTATCGTATGTATCTTGATATAGTTCATGCACAAATATGAATTCTTCAATTATCACATTCTATCCATAGATGGGATCAATTTATATCCCATTAGTGGGCTCATCATTGATTCAACAAGCTATGTAAAGAGGACCATTAGGTGCATGTTTAAGTATGCCATTTTGTGAGAAAGCAATATCAAAAGGTTTTTTAGTTGAGACCTTACGATGTCTAGCTTCAAAAAATGCTACTACAGTATCCATAGGATGTTGTTCAATAATGTTCATGTTGTCATCATCTATGTCAATACTCATCACATCATTTTCCATTTCACTAGCTTTGAAAAATGAAATAGTGTGCTCAGGCATGAGATTGGTAGATATTTGTAAATTTTGGTTAGGAGGGGCTACAAAATTTTTACTTTGATCATTCACACCTCCAATTTAAATTTTATTATTGTTAATAAGGTATTGTATGAGATGTTTAAGATGCTTACAGTATTTTGTACCATGTCCATGTTTTTGATGATAATGACAATAAGAATTTCATCAAAAACCTTTAGGAAATGGTATATTAGGATCACGCTCTCTAATAGGAGGTAACATAAGCATGTTCTTTTCAATAAGTTTTAGCATGATATTAAGAAGAGTATTGAGTAAAGGAGTGAAATCTCTATCCCTATCCCCAAAATAATTTTTTGTCTTTATACAAGCCACTTCGTTATTAGTTTTTTGACCTATTTGAGGGGAATTTAGTTGTAAAAGTCCCTTATTTTGTTTCTTGAAAAGTTGATAACTATTTTGAGTGGTGGATTCGAGCTTTTTCAGGATGACTAGGGGGATTTTTCACATATGGTTGCAAATCAAACTTTGATAATCACGAATGGTTATACATAATTGTGTGAAGGATGGGAATATCAACATTTCAAGTTTACTTTGTAGTTTCTTTGTAAGTTGGCAATAAACATTTTTTGAAGGTCAACATCAGGAATCTTAATGTTTACTTGTGAATAAAGTGTTTGATATCTTGCTAGGAAATAGGTCACTTTCTCATCCTCTTTTTTTTCATGTCATTAAATCAAAAAGCATCATCTTAGGACCCATGTGAATATGGAAGTGGTTGTAAAAGGCATCAAGGTATGTGCAAGATCATCATGGAAAAAAAGGCCCTTAAGTGGCAAAAAATTCATAAAAATCAAAGTTAGGAAACTTGAGATAAAAATTTGAATAAGTTATCTATATTATTTCAAAAATATGTAAGAATAGAATATGTAGCAAATTGAATGTAGTTTCAAAACTACTAGTTTTAATTTTTTTTTTTTAAATCTATTTGGTGAAAATTTGAAATGTCAATGAAGTAGTACTTAAATTTTAGGGAAAAAATAAGTAGTTTGTCTAACCACCCTAACCATAATATAATGATAATATTTTTTACAATATTTTAGATATAAGTAGAGGACTCATGTCTTGATGTGATGCATATTTTTTTGTAATTTTTTTCAAAGTAAATAATTAATTATGATTTTTTATTACAACTTTGAAAAAATATAAAAACTTGTATGTCTGACCACCATAACTTAGTCAAAAATTCACGAAATTCTTTTTTTAATCTTCTATTATGTGAAGCTTAGAATGTGATGCATATTTCGGATTCAAAAAATGTAATACATTTTGAAAGCTATAGATCTTTTTCAATTAGCCTATCAATCAGGACTTTAGTCGTAATTCAAATAGAAAATGAATAATAATTATTTATTAAATTCAAAGTAAAGCATAATTTATATTGCTAGAAAGCTAAGAATCTCCTTTAAAAAAACTTTCTGTTTCATCCATTTTTGGTAAAAAAATTGTTAGCTACATACCCTACACATACCCATCATAGTGCCACTTTTTGGCCCATCGTGATCTTGTACATACCCATCAACAAGTTCATTGAATGAACTAATTGAACTATTCAGTAAAGAAGAGAACCACTCTAGAGCAGTATCCTTAAAGGACCTAAGAAAGAGCTTAGCCAATATTTTATCTTCAAAGATGAAATCACTAGACAAGGTCGTAAAAGTGGAAACATGACTATCAAGATGTCCTTTCCCACTATATTTCTCAAATCGAGGAAATTTTATACCTTGTCGCATTTGTGCTCTCAATATGTCCAAAGATAGTGGATTGGATTTGATGTATTACGAAGATTGACTATTGCTGCTCTTTTTAAAAGTTGTAACTTGTTGTTGAAGGGATGTCATGGTTTGAAAAAGGGATTTAAGGAGAGGATCATTTTATTTGTAAGGTTGAGGGGATTAAGGTGGAGCAGTGTATGTATGCAGAGGGACAGTGAATTGTATGTTGGTGAAGTTGGATGGTTAGGGGATATTGTATTCGAATGCAAAGAGGTAGAAGGAATTGTTGAAGGAATGCCTAAGGAAGTGTACACAGTGCTATTAGGTATGATTGTTGTGGTTGGTTGAAAGGTTGTTGTAGCTTGAAGGGTTGTGGCACATTGAAAGGTTATGGCAGGTTGAAAGATTTTTGTAGGTTGAAGGGTTATTGTAGGTTGAGTACTAAAGTGTATGTGGAAATGGGCATCAATATCATAGAAGATGGAATGGGAATTCCACCTTGGCTTTGAGTAGACCCCAAAGCTTGAGTACAAGTGGTGATGGTTGGGATGGTGTTGTTAATATTAAGTGTAATGGTTGTAGGAAATGAAGTCATGGGAAATGAAGTATGAAAACTATGATCCATAGAGGGTTGATTATCAACACTATCAAAAAGAGAGCTAAAAAACCCAAGATCCATGGTGAGTGAGGTATCATAGGATGACATGAGCCTGAAACTACGTCTTATAATATTATTACTAATAGAACACCAAGTTGTAAAGCTCATACAAGTTTTAAAAATCTAAACCACAAAATGGAAGGAGGCAATACAATGACCTAGAATGAAATGCAATTTTCAAATTCTACAAAATACAATTTATTGATTACACAATGCAATAAACTAAAAATGAAATGTTGTAAATGCAATTTTGAATTTTGACAATGCACTAGATAAATTAAGTTATATACAATGAATTTGATGAAACAAAAAATCAGAAACAGGAAAGTAATAGCAACAAACAAAATCCTAAAATTGGTATTTCAATTCCCATAAAATGCAAATTAGGATCTATCAGGGACTCATTCACTAGTAAGGGTGAATAGGTCCTAGATAAGTATTTTTGAAATGTTTTTGTTGATTTTTGAGTGATTTTCAAGCTTTTTAAATGCCAAAAATTTTAGTTCAAGCTTGATTAGGGACTCATTCACTAGTAAAGGTGAATGGGTCCTTGATTAGGGTTTTTTAACTATTTTTGAATGATTTTCAAGCTTTCTACAATGTCTTTTAGCTCCAAGTCTAAGAAAATAACTTTCAAATTCAAATTCTCTAGAAATGCAATAGAATGATGAATGCAAAGAACTAATTTGAATTGTAATGTTGTTTTTATTTTCAAATGCAAATTTATGAGATTGAAATGATATGCACAATGGCTGATTTGTTTTTGTATTTTTCATATTTAAGAAATGCAAAACATTGCAATTATAAAACCCTAAATGAGATAAAAAATTTAATGCAAACTAAGAAACCATAAATGAGATCTAATTCAATGCAATTGAGATGCAAATGAATGCAAGATCATAAATTATAATATTCAATAGTTTGACCTCACCATTAATGTTTAGGGGGTGTGACATAGAAAATTGGAAACTTTTGAGAAAAGAGACAATCTCATGCTTAATTTGGACCTACTTTTGATTATCCTTGCATTATTCATCCTTCAAAACAACATTTATAGGCCCCTAAGACCTATTATTTTTTATTTAGAGGCCTATTTCACTTGAGAAATCATCTAAAACCCAACAAATAACACTCAATTCATTCATATCCTGAAAGTCGCCTTCAAAAACCACTAGTGGAACCCATCTTCCACCTTAGGAGAATGAGTCCCCTCTAGTGGGACACATTCACCAAGGGTGGCGAGTGAGTCCCTATTGAGGGAAATTTCAATTTTGAGCAGGAATTTAGTCAATTCAACTTAATTTTTTGATGGATGTCAACCTCTTAGGTCTAAATAATGAGAAAATTAGGTGTTGATGCCTATAAATACAAATTTTAAGCCATTTTTCACATCTCTTTGTCATTTTAGAAAGAAAATCCAAAATTCAAGTCTTCCACAATAAGTTTCATTAGTAAAGTTAAAGTTTTAGGGCAACAAACTAGGGTTTTTGCAGGTCTTGAAGCTCACTTTTTGGTCGAGATTCAACATTGAAAAGAGTTGATGATGGATTCCTATAGTGAATCATGGATAAATCTAAGTTGAGGAGATGCAACTAGCCATCAAATCAAAAATAAAGACTTTTTTTCAAAGTGATTCCATCTTCCATTTTCTCTCTATCTTCAGATTAAGGTTTGAATTTCATTTACATTCTATTTGCATGTATTTTATCTCTATTTTTGATGTGTTGTAGGATTTATAGGGTTGAAGTCTTGCATCATTCAAGGGTATGTGTAGGATCATGATTGGCCAAAAAGTGGCTATATGATGGGTATATGTAGGTATGTGGTCGACGACCTTTTTACCCAAAGTTGGTGAAACAAAAAGGGTTTTTAAAGGAGATTCTCATCTTTCCACCAATATAAGTTATTCTTTACTTTGAATTTAATAAATAATTATTATTCATTTTCTATTTGAATTATGACTAAAGTCCTAATTGATAGGCTGATTGATAAACATCTATAGCTTTCAAACGGTGTCACTTTTTTTAATCCAAAACATGTGTCATATTCTATGTTTCTCATACTATAAGATTAAAAAAAATTAATTTCATGATGTTTCTAGACCAAGTTAAGGTGGTTAGACATGTTTTTATATTTTTTAAAATTGTAATAAAATTTCAGAATTAATTATTACTTGGAAAAAAAGTATAAAAAAATATGCATCACATTAGGATATGAGCCCTATACTTATATCTAAAATATTATTAAAAAAAAAATCATTTTATTGTGGTTAGGGTGGTCAGACAAACACCTACCTCTAATTTTTTCCCTGAAATTTAAGTACTACTGAATTGAAATTTCAAATTTTCACCAAATAGTTTTTTTTCTTTTTAAATAAACCTAGTATTTTAGAAACTACATTCAATTTGCTACAAATTCTATTCTTACATATTTTTGAAATAATATAGATAACTTATTCAAATTTTTATGTCAAGCTTCCTAACTCTAATTTTTTTAAAGGGTGTGTTTTTTCCATGATGATCTTGCACATACCCTCAAATCACATTTTCACATCTTCTTCTAGCACAATAGAATAGGGTTTTATCATTCTTCACACTTTCCTAGTCTTTGACACACTTAAGGCTAGGGTTTTATGCATATTTTTTTCCATTTAATGTTTAATTACCCAAATAGGAATTTTACCAAGGAAATACCCCCATTAGAAAACAAATTTTAAGATGTTTTGTAGGAATTTTCTGAGATCCCGATTCAGGCTTTCATCAAAAAGTGTTGTATAGGTGTTAAGGTGCAGAACAAATATCTGAATATGTAGAAAAATAAAAGTGGACTTATTCGCCATGGATGGCGAATGAGTCCCTCATGAGGTGAATTTTAGAGTTAGATGCAAATCCTAGTACCTAATGAGTAGAAACCAATTTTTGGGAAAAAAACCTTATCCTGGGACTAATTCACCCAGGGTGGCGAATGAGTCCTATTCAACATAAAAGTCAAATTTACCAAATTTCATGAGTTCTTTTTATTCATCTTCAGCTTTACAAGTGCACACATTCTAAATTATAGCTTTTTGTTTAGATTCATTTCCATTTTTTTAATTCTTTTAAGCTTTTTGCAAAAACCACCGTGTTTTCAAACACTATGTAGTACATTAGTTTTGAATTCATAATCAATAAATTACATCATTTAGTTTCATTTACATAATTTTATTTAGTCTTAATTATATCATAAAATTCTTTATTTGAGTGAACCACCTCAATTTTGGGGTTCTATCTCTCTCCTTTTAGGTGAAAGATCTTAAGAGTGTAAGAGAAGTCCATAGACACTTCAAAATTGTTGGTTCAAGGGGAAAATAGGGTTTACCAAAATCAAAATGATAGACCATTAATTATCACCCTAAAACATGTGATTTTTTCTATGATATGATACAAATAACAATCATAAACTAACCCTAATTGTTATAGCAACTATGAGGGAAGCTTTCAGAAGCTAAAATGATGTGTACCTTGCTACAAGAAGCTTGTTTTTAGGTCACAAAGGACTCAGTCGCCTTTAGTGGCAAATGGGTCCCTATTAGGGTTTTTGAAACTAAGATCTAGGTTATATTCCTTGATTCCTACACTCTCAAATCCTTGGTTGTTAGCTCTTGAAAACCTATAAAAAAATTTGTATCCTTATTTTTGTGTTCTTGCAATATGAATGACAACTTTCGCAACTTGACAACTTTGATAATTTTGCTTCAAACTTCTCCTTCACTTAATCGTCAACCTATAAATCTGTAAACACACATTTAAGAGGAGAAAAAATTATTGATTGTTAGTGAATAGGAGTTTTCCTAAGTCAAACATTGTTTAGGTAATTAAACCAAATGATGAAATAATGAAATTGAAGCATGAAACATGAAATAATGAAATTTTTACACCTTGGAAGTTGTCTTGCGTTATAAATCTACAAACTAACATGTGGTGGCCATGAAGAATATAGATCTTTATCTCAAATAAGATATGAAACTATTCTTGCAAGTAGATGCTTCATCCACAATCTTAGCTCAGCAACATGCTTGAGTGCACTATTCCTTTTACATTATGAAATGATCTTTAATTACTACAATAAGACTTTGATAATCTTCCCTTGAATTCCTTTGAAATGTTCTATAATTCTCTTGGACTCATGAACTTTCTCTTAGGATGCTTACTCAAATTTTTTAGGTGAAACTATGTGAAATAACCCCATATTTATTCTAAATCTAGAGATTAACCTAGAAATTCAAATAATTGAAGCCGACACCAAATTTAGAATTGAAAATCATTATGATCCCACAAAAATTAAATGCAAAAACAAGTGTCCTATATGAGGAGGACCCATTTTCCACTAAATTCAAATGGGTCCTAGCACAAATTTCTATAACCATGCTTTAGGGGGATGAAATAGCATAAAAAAGAGGACATATTCACCACTAAAGGCGAATGGATCCTAGTACCATTTTCTAGGACATTGAATTTTCCAAATTTAATGTCATGCAATTTGATTATTGGGTTTCAGGATAGATCCTTCGAAAAGTGTCATTAATAATGCTTAATTAATGAAAATTAATTAAGGAAACCCTAGATAAGTGTGAAAGTGTAATACAACACTTTAAAACACCATAAATAAGGTACAATTTAAGTAAATTGCATTAAAAATGGTCCTAGATTAATGTGAATGTGTACAACACATTACAACACTAAACCAAGGCATTATTAGGTTAATTTAATATCAATTATTAACAAATTAAGTGTAAAAAGGGGTTACTTTTTTCAACACTATAGGACTCATTTACCCAACCTAGTGATTTAGTCCTTGATATAGCCTTTTGATAGTATTCAACAGTGTTGGATCTAGGTTTAAAATATTCAAAGAGATCCTAGAAAAAACCTATAGGTGGACTCATATGCCCAACCTAGCATATTAGTCCTAAAAGACTCATATGCCCAACCTGGTGTATTAGTCCCATGACAGTATTATATCACCATTCTATTGATCCTTATTAGTCTACAAAAGATTATAAACTCTACCCTAAAATCCCTAGAGGAGGAATCATACGTCCAACCTGGCATATTAGTCCCAGTGCAACCCTAAACAACAATTTTTAGAGTTTGTAGACCTTATTTGGATATATTGATTCCTTTAGGTACTTTTATGTTATCATTTAGTTTATCAGTTAATTCCATGCTTTGAAGTTTCTACGTTTCATAGCGAATTTGCATAAGTGCTTGTATTTTTTGTTTTCAAGCTTTATTTAATCATGAACCCCCATCCAATTACCCAAGGAACCCACTAGATTCCTCAACTAAGTCACTTGATTGAGGGATCTAGTTCAAGGAAAACATTAAGAAACCCCCCCCTCAGAGAAGATGTAAAATCCTAGAGAATCTTTCATACTTCCCAAAGAAAATATTAATTTTAGAGGAAAATTTTTTTTTTTTTCATGAAAAAATAATAATCCCCATTGGTGAATCTTTTGTAATCACTAGAAGTTTGTGGAAAATCCCAACAAATTGCAATTTTTTAAAAACCACTAAAATATTACCGTGATTAAACCATTTTCAAACCAATAAAATATTTTCCATTGGTGAATTAAACCTATTTTCAACCAGAAAAAAATAATTTTGTTGGCCATTTTTTTTCAAACAAAAAACTAAAATTCATTGGTGAATTAAACCTATTTTCAAATGATTAAGAAAAAAACATTGGTGAATTAAACATAATATCAAACTAATAAAAAAATTCATTGGCCAATTAAATTCAATGGTGAATCCACTACCGTTCAATGAATTTTCAATGGACAGTTGTATTTGCATTCCAGAAACATATCTCTTAAGAACTAGATTTGCTAATGAAAATATTTGGAATAACACTACAACCACTAGATGTGGACACGTGGTGAGATCAAGGGTCATCATCGTGGTAATTAATTTGAGGGGTTTGATTTTGGCGATGAGCAATAGAAGAAATTAAGTGGCAGAAATATGCGCGTGCATTAAGTTTGTTTTAAAAGAGGGACCACCTAGAAAGAACGTAGGACCAAGGCTTAAAAACTTAAGAATTTTTTACACAAATGATGTGGCACATCAATCTAACCATGACCGTTTGATGAATTTTTGATGGACGACTTTAGTTGCATTCCAGAAGTATATCTCTCAATCACTAGATTTGCAAATTGTAACCTCTGTAATAATAGTAGAACTGTTAGATGCAGATGTGTGGCGAGATCAAGGGTCATCATCATGGTAATCAACCTGATGGGTTGGATTTTGGCGATGAGCGATAGCATAAAGTTTGTTTTGAAAGAGGGACCGCCTAGGAAGAACGTAGGACGAAGGCTTAAAAATTTAAGAATGTTTTTTTTTTATCAGTGATACTTTTCTATTTTATTAATTATAAAGCAAAAGATATAGATTCTATAAAGTTTTCAACATCCAAAAACTACCAAAAAAGATGATCAGTGATACTTGTTTATTTTATTAATTATAAAGAAAAAGATATAGATTCTTCATTCTACAAACTTAGCAACATCCAAAAACTACCAAAAAAGTTGAATAACCAGCTCAAAAGCCAGAGTATCAGAACTTCCCTAAATAGCTACACCTTTGTAGTAGAGGCTAAAAACAAAACAGAAAACTACACTTTATGTTAACCATTATTACTCATTCTTCTTCAAAGACTCACCCATCTCTAGTGGTAGTATCTCCTTTGATGGTTTTGGCTTCTTTCGTGGATGCAGTCCCTTCTTTTCGTGCATCTCCTCTCTGGTAACTTCTTTTAGATTTTCTATTATTTCCTCTAATGCCATTAGTTCAGCACATATTTTAAGTTCTTTCCACCCACGCTCGGCTCCTTCCCGCCACCAATCTTTAGTGTGACCCTCTGGCCATCTGATAAAGAGGTGAATTAATCTATAAGCTCTGGGGCCCCATCATCCATTCCTTCTATGTTTACCAACCCTACTTCTAGTATCACCCATTGCAGAATGCTTTCCATGTCCACTAAAAAATCTTTATGCACCAAATTTTTCATTACTCTCCTCACCTCACTCACCGGTTCTCCTAAGTCTAAACCCCAAGCCATGACCAACGAATAGATATTCATATTCATTCTAAATCTATGTGTCAATTTTTTGAATCCATCCCCCAACATTATTTGAACTGCTTGCACCACCTACTCTTCCTTGTAGAGAAATAAACCTCGTAGCCTCTGTACAGACACTTTACCAACAAAGTGGTCCAACTTCCTTTGCGATGTCATGGTGAAGCTGGCCTCCATTGCTTTTTTGTTTCATTTGCTTCAAACCTATCACCCACCGTTGAAAGGATACAATCCTATTATCCTTACAATCGAACTTGGAGAAGCATCAAGGGTGATAGGTGAATGTCATTATAACACCTCATCTTGCCAGCCTTCTCCATAAATGTATCATGTGGTGTGCTTGTCACCTTTCCTATCTTAATTCACCAAATTCGAGGTTTTGGTACTTTTCCTAACCTTACTACTCTTTCTTGGTCATCTTTGTAGTCGAAGGGTTGAAAGTTTCAAAAAAATTGAAACTTCAGACTTTGGTTCTAAGGTTCCAAATTTTAGTGACCACGCAACATTATGGACCAAGACCGTTCAATGACTTTTTGATGGATGGTTGTAGTTGCATTCTAGAAGTATATTTCTCAAGCACTAAATTTGTGAATGGAAACCTATGGAATAACACTAGAACCATTAGATGTGGACACGTGGCTAGATGAAGGATCATCAGATCATGGTAATGAATCTGATGGGTTGGATTTTGGCGATGAGTGATAGAAGAACTTAAGTGGTAGAAATATGCATGTGCATTAAGTTTTTTTTAAAAGAGGGACTGCCTTGGAAGAATGTAGGACCAATGCTTTAAATTTTAAGAATGTTTTACACAAAGGATGTTGCAAATAAATCAAACCATGACCATTTGATGAATTTTTGTATGTCATTATACCATTCGACCAATTAAAGTATTTCATTATAACACCTCATTTCGCTAGCCTTCTCCATAAATGCACCATGTGGCGTGCTTGTCACCTTTCCTATCTTATTTCACCAAAGTCGAGGTTTTGGTACTTTTCCTAAACTTACTACCCTTTCTTGGTCATCTTTGTAGTCAGAGGGTTGGAAGTTTCAGAAAAAAATAAAACTTCAGACTTTGGTTCTAAGGTTCCAAATTTTAGCGACCACGCGACATTATGGACCAAGAACGTTTGACAAATTTTCGATGGACGGCTGTAGTTGCATTCTGGAAGTATATTTCTCAAGTACTAAATTTTTGAATTGAAACCTCTGTAATAACACTAGAACCCTTAGATGTGGACATGTGGCTAGATGAAGGATCATCATCGTGGTAACGAATCTGACGGGTTTGATTTTGGCGATGAGCGATAGAAGAACTTAAGTGGTAGAAATATGCACATGCATTAAATTTTTTTTAAAAGAGGACCGCCTAGAAAGAATGTAGGACCAATGCTTAAAAAATTAAGAACATTTTACACAAAGGATGTTGCAAATCAATCTAACCACAACCATTCGATGAATTTTTGATGGATGGTTGTAGGTGCATTTGGCAAGTAAATCTCTAAAGTAGTAGAGCTGCAAATTGAAACCTCTAGAATAACACTAGAACCATTAGATGTGGACACGTGGTGAGATCAAGGCTCATTTCTCTCTTTTCAATGACTCAACGTATTACATTTCATTTAATTAAAATTCTCAATCTTTTTGAAGAACATGTGGTAGTCGTACTACTCACGGTGATTAATGTCATATGTACATCCGAAGTGATTGATTGGATAGATCATGATTCATAGCATTAATGAAACAAGATTTGTAATGATTTCAAATTTTCATAATTCATATCGTTCGAGTGACACTAGAGTCTGGAAATTTTGATAGCTTTTCACTTGCATCCAGACGTGTCAAGTCAATCAAATTAAACATTTTAATTGTACATGTAAGGCTTAAGTTTTAATTATACATGTAAGGATTGAGGTACAGTTTGCATGTAGCTAGATTTCAATCAAATTAAACATTTTAATTGTACATGTAAGGCTTAAGTTACTATTACACAAATTGATTAAGTTGGTATTTTGGTTTGTGTGAATCGGCATTATGAATCATGAATATATGGTATGTGTAACCTCATAGTGCACACGTGGTAGGTGTGAAGTGTACATAGGAACCAGGCTAGTAGTGGCACTATTGGTGGCACTATTGGCCTAGATATAACTAAATAAGGATAGTGACTAGTGAGCACAACTAAAATCATCCATTGAAGGCTAAAGACCTTACTATTGAGTGCAATGTTTGAATTGTTGTAAGGGTTTTCATTTTGTAGGGTTAATAAGGATTCAGGAAGAAGATTATGTGGCATTATTGGGGATAATCTAAATTCTCCTACCTACAATTATGTAGTCACAGATTCAACAACCAATTTCATTTAGGCTTCAAGTTTAGAATGGGTGGAATTGGAAAGAAGTTGTTTGATTCACCTGACTTCTCAAATAGGTTTTCAACCAGAAGAGGTGCTCTGATGGGCATAACTGCTATTCCCAATGCATAGAAGTTGCAAGTAAAAGATGGGAGCAATTTTTTAATCCCTCATCTTCTACATGACTTTGATTTTTGAAGGGGAGAAGTACATTTTGTATCTTCACAGCTCCCATTTCCCCAATTTGATTCACCCCCTTTATCTATACATTCATTTTCAAAGCTACTGCCTAATCTGGGAAGTCTCATGCATTTATTTTCAAAGCCCATGGTTGACCCAGAAAGTCCCATGTGTTTATTTTCAGAGCCCATGGTTGACCCCAAAAGTCCCATTATTTTCAAACAAACATGTATTACATTTACATTTTCACCAGCGGTCCAGCAGAAGCTTGGTGCCTGCACTTACATTTGTATTTGTACTATGTAATAATGTGATATTGCCATTTAGTTGCAATAAAATAAATGGTTGTGATATTAAAAAGAAATTGATGAAATCATAGCAGTTGTGTTATTAAAAAGCACAGAAAAGAAATTGATGAATCTATTCATATCAATTTTTTTTTCCTTTAACAAATTATCTATTTATGAAATAATTGCATGCAGATTTAAAACTTAAAAGTAAAGCATAAAGCAATATAAATACTAAAGTTAAGTACTCAAATCGATTAAGTTGGTTTTTTGGTTTGTGTGAATTGTGATTATCACTATAGTAACCCAACCTCACATGTGACACGTGTGAGGTGTACATAGGGACCAGGCTAGTAGTGGCACTATTGGTGATACTATTGACCCATAAATAAGGATAGTGAGAACAACTAAAATAATTTGTTGAAGGATAAAGGCTATACTATTGACTCTTGAGTGCAATGTTTGAATTGTCATAAGGGTTTTCATTTTGTAGGGTTAATAAGGATTCAGGAAGAAGATGATCTGGTATTATTGGGGATGCTCTAAATTCTCCTTCCTACAGTTATGTAGTTAGAGAGTAAAAGACCAATTTCCTTCAAGTTCAGAATGGGTGGAATTGGAAAGAATTTGATTTGGTTGACCAAACTTCTTAGACAGGTTTTGAGCCAGGATGGGGAGCTTTGATGGAGATAAGTGCTCTCAAAATGCATGGAAGCAACAAGTAGAAGATGGGAGTAGTTTTACAACCTCTCATCCTTTGCGTGACTCAAATTTTCAAAGGGGATAAGTACTTTTTGTATCTTTAACAACTCCAATTTCCCTTGTTTGATTTGCCCCACTTTCCCCATGCATATTTTTTACAAACCATGATTGGCAGTGGCCCTCCTCCATGCATTTATTTTTAGATGATAGATAGTTAGGACTTAGAGACCATAGCAAAAGCTTGGCACTTGCACTTACATTTGTATTTGTACTATGTAATAATGTGAAATTGACAATTTTCATTCAGTTGTAATAAAAATAAATGGTTGTGCTATTAATGTGATTATGTGGCATTGTAATTCCTTTTATTAAGTTCATTGTGATTATGTGATTAATGGTTGTGCTATTAATGTGACATTGTAATTTTCATTTTATAAAGGCGTTGATGTGAATTCTAGTGCATTAAAGGTTGAAAAAAATTAAAACACATGTTTACTATTTATAATAAATATCATAAATTACTTAACCATTCGATGAACATTTGATGTATGGTTGTAGTTGCATTCTGGAATGAAATGCACAAATTGCTAGGCTTGAGAACCTAAACATCTGGAATCACCCTATAACCATTAGATTTACAAAGATAAATGGTTTAGATTCTTTAGAATTTGTTTTCAATATAGGACTGAAAAAAGCACTTTCATTTTATATTGCTAAGTGATTTAATTTTTAAGTGAGAGGGTCGGCACACGAGGAGATTTCAGTCTTCAGTTTGCTCATTGCAGTGCACCATGACACCACCCTATTCTAGGTTCCACAGTTCCACTTCCAACAAAGCCATTCTAGAAACCTAGTTTCCATGATTGTCGACATTAATCTTTCAAAGAATCAAAAGTCGGGTAAGTGAAAGAATTCCTATGGCTAAGTTTCATCGTTTGACATTTCTTAAAATCTTAGTTTGTCAAACTTTCAAGTTTGGTTTTAGGGCTAAGAGACTTAAGAATAAATAAAAATTAAGGACTAATAGGTAATTCATAGTTTCACATTGTATAAGCATGTCTACTAGTAGTACCACTAGAGCAATGTGAGATAAAAAAATACATTATGTAAAATTGTTTAAAACCCCAAGTTTCATTAATGAATATGATGATATTTATGATCTTGAAACCTATGGTAGCCATACCTCAGAACTTAGCTTTTCATCTTAGAATAAGGCCTCAAAGAAAATGCAAGTTAATAGTATTAGTGCACCGTGGGTAACTGGATTAGGGTGCATGATGTTACATGAGGTTTTCCCTTCTCCTAAATTTCTCATGGTCTATGCCCAAAATTATGATGATAACAAAAGAGAAATTGTTAATAAAGATAGCAAAGAAGAATTGTTATCCATTAATGCAAAAGAACTTGGAAATTTTTTGGAGTTTACATTTACAATTGAAGGTGAAGAATTTGGAAATGTCCACATTGACCTAGAAAAGCTTGTTAGTGATTATGAAGTAGTGGATGAAATAGAGAAAAAATATTTCTTAAACAAAATAGTTCAGAATAGAAACAAATTGAAAGGTGATCATAAGCCTGCTTATGATTTGGAAAATTTTAAACCATGGGTTCAGGATACTATTTCCATGCTAGCATTTTTCCTTGAACTAGATCGCAATTTGGAAGTGGGTGCATGCCTCGTTGAAATGGTGTATAATATCCATTATGGTTTTCAACATGTTAAATATAAATTTATTGATCACACTGTAGAATCCATGCATAAACAATTTTTAATGATTAAAGGAGGTTCCACCAAGACATTTAGGTTCACAACCTACTAGTGCTATCTTTTTCTATTGAAATTTAGAGGAATGTTTCAAACCAATAAGCTTCAGATTCAGCCCTATAGTAATCCTGAGGAAAATAAAATGGCTCCAGTATATGAATGGACCACTATTATAATGATGCATGATTCTCAAAGGAACTACAGTCATTTTGTAGACTACTTTTTGGCTCTATTGCATCAAGAAATTACAAATACTCCAATGCCTAGATTTCCTGTCATGTAGAAACTACATTCAACTAGGAAAAGAAATACAATTGGTTGATTGGTACTAAATGGAAGAATATACTGTGCTAATATTTTATGGATTGGGAGTACAACCATACAAACTTCCCATACATGTGACAGAAAGGATTTTTGCTTTGGAATATGTAAGGTAGATGCAGAGTACTAATGAACTGCACTTTACTAGTCAACAAAAGAAGAACTTATTTCCTTCTTTACCTTTTTTCATGTGGAGGGATCACATTCAAGAGAAAATCATTTAGTGTGGCACATAATCTTTTGAATTTTTTTTATTTTGATGTTATCTGTCACTGGTAGTATGATCCATGTGACACCATTAAATCAATGATTGTGCTCAATAAGAATTTTGCAAGTAGAATTCAACATGAGAGTAAACCCTTGGTCAAAAACTTGAGAAACAAGGATTCTTGGGATGAGGTAAAAATTACAATGGAGAAAAGTGATGTTGAGAATGATATTTCTTTTGAGCAATTGTTAGCAAAAATTATGGCATTGCATCAAAAGACAATCCAAAGGTACAACATTTTTTATCAAAAAAGTGTTAAACCATGTAGTAGAGTAAAAATGCCAAGTTTTCTAGAGAAGGAATTTCTTGCAGAGTATGGAGATAATGAAGAAGACAGTGAGTTTAGAAAATTGTGGAATATAGAGCATCCATATGAACAAGAAGATAAAGAAAGTGATCATTAATCTAATGATGATAGGGAAGAAGGAAGCCATGTCAATTTCAAACTTGGTTTAAGTGAGGCCACAAAAGAAGCATATACTATGGAGTAGCCATAACTAAAAAAATGGGTTATGAAGGTGGTCCTTTGGGATCCCAAAGACAAGGCCCTTAGATGGTAATAGATATAGAGCATAGAAAAGAAAGTGATTTTTCTAGCCTTGGGATTGGAGGTGAAAAAGTAGAACTAAGGCATACAAGATAATTTGTTAGAGCTTCAAATCCTCATCCTCATGGTCAAACACAATCACAAGTAGGACATGCCCATGGTGGAGAGCTTATAGCAATTAGCACTACCTCTGGTGGTGATGGTATGTGTAGTATTACTATTAGTGATCAACATGTGCTACAACAACAAACTACACACAAGAGGAAAACAATACAATATACCACAGAAACACCAGGTGATCAAGGCATACAAAAGAGGCAAAGGATTTTGATAGGTCCAAGTCACACTACTAGTGGATACACCACAAAGGAGTTATTTTCAAGAACCCCCCCAATGCCAGTTACTACTACTCATATTCCTTCGCCATTCAAGAATTTTATTGTTCCTGTGTCCCTAGGTTTTGATTACATTGAAAAGTTTAAAAAGAAATCAAACATGAATAAAAAAGAAAAGGAGAAACTGATGGAGAGTGCATCTTTTGTAACTTCAAAGCCTACCACAACCATGGTATTACCCACATTTGACACAAATAAAGAAATCATGGAGTACACATTTCTTGTTCCCACAATTCAAGACAAACCAACAAATCAGATGGATTGATCTAAATTCTAAGTGAATAATATTCAATTGGATTTTTTTGGACTTAGAAATACTGACAAAATTAATGTATCAAAGAAGAACAATGAATTGGTGTACACATCATTGCTAAAGCAAGATAGAGAGAAAAAAATGTTGCAGACTCAAATTGAAAAGTTACAGGAAGACCTAGCAAATGAGAAAGCAAAGAGGAAAGCAACAGATAATAAGAGCAATGAATTAGAAAAAAGAATAAAAAAATCTGCCTCTGCATCAACAAGCAAAGAGGATAAGCAGAATGAGACTACAATGAATGAACTGAAGAAAAGGCTAGATGAGAGCAATGAGAAATATGATGAGGAAAAATCCACTTTAGAAAAACTAAGAGTAAGCATTGTGAATGGAAATGCACAGTGGGAACAACATTTGGAAAAGGAGAGAAAAAGAAATGAAAGATTGGTGGTAGAGGTGATGGAAGCCAAAAATGAAATTGAGACTTATCAAAATAAGTTATTTTCATTTTGTAGATAGAGAATGAGGCATATGAAACAAAAGATCTAGGATGAAATAATGCAGAGGATTGATCAATTGTGTGACATGTTTCAGTTAATTGATGTTATCAAACAACATCAAAAGAAGCACAACAAATATTTAGTGGAAAACAAAAATGTGTTGGCATTAGAGAAATTTGCAAAAGAAATTCAAAAAATAGTCTACAAAGCCAGTGACAATGTTTTGAAATCAAAAGGGATTACTCATTGGCTTGCTACATCAATGACATTATCTTCTATCATTGAAAAGTGTTTGAGAATGCATGAAACAAAGGAATATTTGAATTTGGTTGCAAACAAGATGAAGAAGGTGGATGAAAAGTTAAGGAACTTCATAGAACTTGGTTGCCCAGAGGGTTTTGAGACAAATGAGTGATTCATTGGAAAGAATGATTTTAGAAAGAAGATGGAGGATGCAATGAAGATTTATTTAGGCCAGTTTCCTCAGAACCCATATGTGGTGAAGGACTTGGATTCCATCAAACCATTGCTAACCTTGAATGTAAAATTGACTGAAGAATGTAAGACAGGTTCCAATTTGAATCATGAATTGTTAACAAATCTTCAAGTCAAACAGCATCAATTAGAAAAAATGACAATTCCACCACCTGAGCAATGGAAGTTGCTAGAAAAGGTGTTGTAGTGATTTGATTTTTGATAATATGGGTTTCCAAGTTCCAACTCAGCTTTGCACAGAGTTGTCTTTGTTCCAACTCAGGCTTCAGTCTAATGTGTCGATGCTAAATGATAAATTATCTATATTATTTATCTTTTCATTTGAATAAAATTTTTGATAGTGGTTTCAACTACTAGATCCACTTCAAACGATTGTTGATGTTCATTGTTGTATATGCTACTAAGACTATTGCTAATATGTTATTAAGCATTGAGCTGAGTGATGAATCACTTAGTACATGTTCAAGTTTTACTTTTATCACAATTAAAATATGAACTATAAGGTGAATTTAATTCTAGGCATCCATAATCTTAGTTAAATTGCATTTCAATTCACAGATCGATACTCAATCTCCATGACTAGTACTACTTATCAGATCCACTAAACATTTATATGAATTCATGCTTTAATCAAGGTACTTTAACTGGTTCATTAAACTAGATCCAGAATTAAAACATACATTAATGCATAATGACAAAGAATATTAATGAAATGTTGTGGTTACTATCACTCAAAGTCACAGTTTTGGTGTTTTTCTTAACCTTAGTCACTAGTCCTCAGAGATTTATAATTTATAACCTTATTGGTCGCTAGTCATCAGATTTTTAAAATTTATAACCTTGTCGCAGAGTTCTGAATTTCCATAACTTCCCAATTCCTCGAGTTCATTCACTTTGTTGAGTTGCAAACTTGCAAGTCTTTGTAGTTGTTGGGTCAGAGGTTTCAAAAACTTTGAAAATTCAAACTTTGGTTCTAAGGTTCCTAGTTTCAGCCACCACACGACATTATGGGCTTATGTAAAAACTAAACTAGAGTTTCCTTTTGAGGAATTTCCAAAAGCATGCATGTTTCAAGGCTATCTTTTTGAGGAATGAAATTGAATGTTGCATTCAATGCACGTCCTATCAAAAATAACAACATAAGTGTGCGGAAAAGTTTTACTCAGACATCTAGCCTACATTCTCGTTCTTTGGCAAGGCTAGTACTTCTCAAGTGCAAAAATTATTTTTACTCAGACATTTAGCCTTGATTCTTGTTCTTTGCCAAGGCCAATACTTCTAAGCTACTATTACCTAATTTTCACCTATGGGCTCAATCAAGTAGGTGAATCTTTGTTTCAGGTGTTCATAAGGACCAAATGGAGACATTGTTGTGCATGGTTAAATCATACCCTTGATGCATTTGTCAAGGATCTTAGTTGAAAAGTCTGCCTTAGTCAAGTTTGGCATAAAATTCCTCTAAGAAGAAAGTTGGCAAGACCTCCCAGTTGTCTTGCCGACTAGCAAGGTTTCTATTCATTTTGAAATTTCCCAATCGGAAAGACATTTTAATTGCTGGGAGATTTTGTATTTCCCTCTGCATGAGAATTATCTTTCCAATAACAGGGGACTTATCAATGAAAGGAGACATCATCGGCATGAGGTCTTGCAGATCAACCAAGGTCTGGTGGAATGAAGGGAGCTCTTATTGAAGGTTTTGGGCCCGCCAAGTATCTCACTAACAAGGAGTGGTGGTCCCAGCGAGTGGTCTCTATGAAAGGTTTGAGTTCATCGTAGCATCTCAGTGAATAGGCTATGTCTTGCCGAAGGATTTAGGTTCGACAAGAGGTCTCATTGACATAGGAGGGTCTCGGTGAAAGAGGCTAGCAAAGGGGTAAATTCTCACCAATGAGGTGGACTCTTGTAGAAGAGAAGCAAAGTCAGCATAATATTTTGAGCTCAACACAAGGTCTTGTCGATTGTGATAGGTCTCACCGAAATGAAAGGTATTCCCTTCGGGGAGATGTCTCGCTAGTTGAGTGATCTCTCCCTGACAAGAAAGTAAGCTCTTGCCAAATCAAGGTAGCTTTAGCATAAAGTCTTGCCGACCCGATAGGGTCTTGCCAAGATGAAATGGGCACGCTGAGAGAGTTTCCTTCAGCATGAAGTCTAGCCGAATGAGGAAGGCCTTGCTGACAACTGGGTGCCTTCGGTATAATATTTTGAGTTTGATGTGAGGTCTCCCCAACTTGATGGTATCTTGCTGAAGGATGATGGACTCAATGAAAGCTCTGGCCGACAACGAAGAGTCTTGTCGATAGCGATCAACTTGCCATGGAAACATATATCGGTAGGATGCTTATCGTTTTCTATGACCTCCTACCAACTAAAGATCTCTTTTTGGCCTGATGTGTCTCTGATGATAGTCTGGGTGATGATGAGGGTGAGATCAGTATGACTTTTTCATTCAATATAGGTTCTTACTAACTATCGTGTGTCCTGCCGATAGCTGCTATGAGGTGTACTTGCATCAGGGAGACACGATTAGTGTCTCACCGACATGAGATTCTGATGAAGCAATCTTTGACTGTTTGGAATCTACATGGCATGAGCTCAACCAATATGAAGGAACTAAAGGTGAACCATCAACCATTTGACTATTTGACTCCCCTTGTGAATGAGACCAATAGAGCATAAACGACATGGACTTTTCCTAAGACCAAAAGTGATGGGGCAACTTAGAGATCAATGGTGTTGAGATCTAAACAAAATTTTGAAGCTATTTGCAAGGGAATTCAATCTATAGAAAGATTTTTAGCAGGAAGAAGGCCGAATAAAATAATAAGCTGTCAGTCTCGAGGACAACTGTGAGGTCTACTGGCAAAAGGTTGATCGATATTAATGGTAAACCTCTAGGGCCATTCAAGGTAGGTCTTCAAGGAAGTTCAAGAGTGGACACGAGGGACAGAAGTAAATGCTATGGTTGCAGAAGAATTTGAAGACTTTTTCTAAGGGAAATCTTTCACACTGACAGGGACAACGGGGATGCACATTGAATGCAGGATTAACTTCATTAAAAGATCTAGGGGCAGATTTTTTCTAAAGGCAGATATTTTTGTAAGCCCTAGGGGCTAACTCTTTTTAAGTATATATGGCATTTTTTCCTCTTTGGTAGGGATTTCTAACTTGCATATTTTATTCTTTGTGACTTTTGAGAGTCCTTAGAGGAGAATACTAAGTTTTGTAACTCATTTACAGACATTGTATGTACAGTTACACCTTTGGAGATCAATAAAGAAATCGACTTTTTCCTTCTCAATTATCTATTTTATTGAGTGTGTTGAATGATTGATAAATTTACATGTGATTTTCTCTTATTCCTTGTTAATTGTCTCATTAATAGAACTTTTAAGTAGAGGAGATGTGTATATTGCAGGTTATAGCTTATGTTAGTGATGCAAATAGTTTTAGTTGTGAGGAGAATTTATCATCATTCTAGGACTGTATGTATCATATCTTTCTTATAAAACATTTATGCAATATCATATGAGTATTGAGTTGTGCATATCAACTTTTACTAGTTGATTGAAAATTGTGTGTTAAGCAGTTTTTCATGTTTTGAAAAAAATTGGTGTATCACGATAGGAGTAGTTTCCAATTTATGTATTCCTTCTCCCTTTACCTCACAAAGTTTAGTAGTTTAGGTGATAACACAAAGGAATCCAGCTTTCTCCGGAGGTTGACCTCTATTTTCAAGAAACCCACATCTTTAGAGGTCTTCCCATGTTACATTGAGGTGTTGAACATCAGGTTCAACAAGGGTGCAATTTAAGGTGATAACAGCTTTGGCACACCTAGTGGGACCAAGTTAGAAGTAAAATTCCTAAGTCTTACTGTTTTGATGTGCTAACAGTGAGCTAATAGCTTTTTGGATGTCATTTTTAAGCATATCTGGCAACTTCGGGTGGAGGAAAGGATTAATGTACTTATTTATATGAGAAAAATAGAAACTAGAAGTTCAAAAGCTATAGAGTTTTTTCATTTATCTCCTCCAAGAAGAAAAGGGAGAACTCTCAGAAGGACTGTTCCTTCTCTTAGAGTTCAGTCAACACCACCTAGTGTTAGTGATAAGGCATTGTTTTCCTATGAGAGGAGAAGAAGAAGAGATCCTCTATTTAGGCGTTCAACATCTCCTACTCTTAGAACAGAACCTTCTACCTCTTCATTTGGGGGTTTCAATTGTGCAATAAATAGTATTTCTACTACAAAAAATACTTCTCAGCCAAGTTCAAGTTCAATACCAGTCTGTTCAAGTTCTGCTTGAGCAAGCATACCAACACATTTCAGCTTAATGGCAGCACCAAGGGCCTTTACTTTCGTACCGTTCAACCAAGGTAGTCCCCTTAATCTAGCACAACATGATGATATTCCATTAGCAGCGTTAAAAGGGTTACCAGAGTTTACTGGAGAAGGACAAGTGACACCTTTTGAGCATATCAGAGATGTGGCAACATTGTGCAATGTGCATCATGTGACACAGGAAAATGTAGCTATGAGATTGGTGGCTACATCTTTCAAGAAGAAGACGTTGGAATGGTTTAGAAGCTTTCCAATGGGTTCTATAAGAACATGGGATGAGCTTGGTGAAGAATTTACCAGATTTTTTGAGGAAAAATATGATCACCTAACTTTGGTAGAGTAGTTAACAACCATAAAAAGAGCCCCATAAGGACAAATGGCAGACTTCAATATCCGATTTCTAAATACTTGGAATAGAATACATGCTACGGTAAGGCAATCTGCTCATTATGCATTTTTCTACTATTTGAAAAGTTTAAATAGTGATATCTCAGTCATGATATAGTCCATGGGGGGTATTTCTTTACCTTAGGCTTATAACATAGCTATTAAGGCAGAAAATAACCTCATTTACGTAGGCAAGTTAGCACCTAGGCTACCTATACCCTATTTCCCTGAAATTCAATCAAATATGCCATTGCAAATTCCATCTTTAGCCCATTTACCTCCTTTTCCAACATTACCCATTTTTTGTGAGCCACGGAGTGTCAGCTATAGGACCATCAAGTGAATTGCAAGAGATCAAGTCTAGTCAGCATAAGATAGAAAGCATTTTACAAACTATGGGAAATGAGTTGATCAACATGAAGAAATAGTATCAAGGGACAAGGCCAAATTTCCAATAGCAGAATGAACTATAAGGTTAGAATGTAAATCAGTCTTATCAAAACCAGGGATATCAGTATCAGCAAAATAGACAACCCTATCAAGGTGCTTATCAGAGGAAAAATGTTAATCAGAGAACATTCCAATCTTATAATCCAACTCCTCTTAATGCTATGAATCCAGTGAAGGATATGGTTCCAGCCCAGAATAACTTTGTGATGGAAAATGAATGGTATCATTTGTGTAATCAAGCACATAACCCAACCTCATGCTCAAATGGGGTAATTAATCAGGCATTTATGGTCCAAAACATTGTCAGTCCACAACTAGATACACCTGCTAATATACCTGAACAACAACCAGATATACATTTTAATGAGAGTGCATTTTTAAATTGGAAAAGTGAAGAGTTTTGTGGTGTCAATGTTGATTCAACAATTGCAGCCAATACATGAGCTAAGAAAAGAGCTCTAGAGGTAGATCAATTAGCTGATAAAAACAAGGGGCCTGTAACTATAGAAGCACCAGCCACACCTATTCTGAATTTACCAAAAAAACTACTGTCTTACCAATCAATGAGCAACCTCATAATAATAAGGAACCGGCTGCTGCCAAAGTACATCATAAGGTATCTTCAACTTTACCTTATAATATTGTGGACAGCATGAAGAATATGAATGTGAATATGACCATGTGGGACTCCTTAAGCATTCTTGGATAGGCTGACCTACTAAAAAAGGCACTATCTAAAAATGTGAAACCTGAGCAAGTTGTTGTTGATTCCCAAAAGGTCATAATGGCTAATGATGATCAAGGGAAAGTTGCTAATCCCAGCAGTAAAGAGAAATCTACGATTCAAGGTAAGAACATGAGGCCTCCTCCATTCTATGTTTCATTGATTATTGGAAAAAATTCAGTGCACAATTGTATGGTAGATAGTGGAGCTATAATGTTCTGTGATGCCCAAGCAAGTAGCTGATCAGTTAGGTTTATAGTATGAACCTTTAGAGAAAGGAGTAGTCCAGCTGGATGGCTCATCTATTAATATAGTGGGTCTTATCAAAGATGCTAGCTTAACTCTGCATGCTTACGCTAATTTTTCAATTTCCCTAGACATTTATGTGGCATATTTGCCTCTGTATTTTGGGTTATGTTTTTCAAGAGAGTTCATGGCCAAATTAGGGGGATACCTTTCATCTGAGTGGTCTCACATGTTGTTCTGTAGTAGGTATGGAACTAAAGTAACCATTAAGTATGAGTTACTTGCAAAAGACAATATAGAACCCTATATACCTAGTGCAATGAATACCAATTGCATAATTTCTGACCAAGATGAGCATGTTGTTGTCTTTAATCCTCACATTGTTGTCAATGATATTCCTGATATACTTCTAGATGAGTGGTCAGCAGGCCAAACTTCTAGTGTTGAAAGTGACTTGGTGTTAGATGCTAGTATGGGTAACTACATGTTCCAAGAGGCTAATGTAGTGATGCCTAACTTGGTTAAGAGGTCAGTGAATGATTGTGATCAACAAGACAAGGTCTAGGAAATGTATTTTGATGGATCAAGGAGCAAGCATGGCACTAGTGGGGGTGCATTATTGGTTTCTCCAAGAGCTGAAAGATATTATACAGCCTTTAGGTTTGCATTTTCATGCACTAATAACACAACAGAATATGAAAGGTCTTATTCAAGGATTGGAATGGGCGAGGAAATGTGGAATTAAGTGTTTGAAGGTGCATGGGGACAGTGAATTGGTAGTAAATTAGGTTAGAGGCCTGAATTTTGTTAAAAATATGTTCTTAAATTGTATAAGCATAGGGTTTGGGACCTCATTGAGGATTTTGAGGCTTTCAATCAATTCCAAGAAATCATAATCAGCATGTTGATAGATTAGCAACTGTGGGAGCTCAGTTTTACATTCCAAACATCATAAGCAAGGAGTGTGATCAGTAGCACATCAAGGTTATTATCAGGCCTTCTGTGCCCAATAACAATGTTAACTGGTAGGTCTTTGAGAGTGATGAGCATA